>JAQQZZ010145597.1:0-12871 GCA_030265115.1 Mopalia vespertina | reverse complement strand
CAACAGTAATAACGCCACACATCAAATAATTCATTTCAACAGTAATAACGCCATACATCAAATAATTCATTTCAATAATAATAACGCCACACATCAAATAATTCATTTCAACAGTAATAACGCCATACATCAAATAATTCATTTCAACAGTAATAACGCACACATCAAATAATTCATTTCAACAGTAATAACGCCATACATCAAATAATTCATTTCAACAGTAATAACACCATACAGCAAATAATTCATTTCAACAGTAATAACGCCACACATCAAATAATTCATTTCAACAGTAACAACGCCATACATCAAATAATTCATTTCAACAGTAATAACGCCACACATCAAATAATTAATTCCAACAGTAATAACGCCACACATCAAATAATTCATTTCAACAGTAATAACGCCATACATCAAATAATTCATTTCAATAGTAATAACGCCATACACCAAATAATTCATTTCAACAGTAATAACGCCACACATCAAATAATTCATTTCAACAGTAATAACGCCATACATCAAAATCGCATTACGGAATGCAATGTAGGCACATAATAAATACAATATCATAAAAAATCCTCAGAAATATATAATACTTTAACACTTAGTCTATATGGCATTGTGAAAACGTTTGTTAACTTTCGACATTGCTCATTGTAGTCAGTCATTTTGTTTTTCTTTGAAAGAATCGTCTAACAGCTATATACAGGCAGTTCTAAACTTTAACAATCTGAGTTTGCGGTTTGTATTGTGTAGATATCGTTAATGAAAATTAAAATCTTTTAAATACCACATCAGCAGATAAATAGGTTTAATAGAGGAAATCAACCTTCCCTGGGGCGGAGAATTTTTTATCTAATTTCGGTGACATTTGTGCAAATTGTCCCACGTCCGTCCGCTGTAAGTCTTACACTCGTCACGGCCATGGTTTACAAACACTGCATGTAACTTATGCAACCGATATCTAGCGCATTACAGTTAGACAACAAAGCCTAACACATAGTTAAATTTCAAAGTGACATGGTCGCCTATAAACATTTGGTCTTTCATTAGTTTTGGTTTGCTAACATTTAACAAATAATGGGGGTTCGTTAAAAATTTAAACAGTATCAAGTTTTAGAAATATTGAAGGTACATATTTTGAAGCAGATAGAGAAATAAAGCAATGTCAACGTGGTGACGTAGACACATGTCTGTATAAATGCTTTGGCAGACTGTTAATTGTTTAGTTTTTATTTTCAAACTTGACGTAAAAGTCTGGAGTTAGAATTAACGGGAATCTTCTCACTTGTTTATAGAACATGCATAGAATCATGTAATTCAGCAAAAATATACGTTTCCAGTACGTTGCACTTCAATTTGAAAATGTAATCACCAAAAACTGGACAGTGGTTGTCAACTTTATATCTGTATTTCCTCAACATTTTGCAACCTTTACTACAGTTAAATGTTGAGGGAAATATTTATGTTTTTTGTTCCTGACACAATGCTTCCAATCTAACAAACTTTATTGTTGAAAATGATACTATGTTAATCATGCAGAATGCTTTGCAGATATGATAACAACATTCAAACCTGGAACGACAGCCTTATACATCAAACTAATGTAATACAATATACGAGTTGAATTTGCACATTCGTCTCTTATCTTGCCTATATGACTAAATATCAATTGCGTTACATTTTACTTGCTTAAGTTGTAAACTTACCCCCTACAGAAAGAATCAGAACAAAATATCCCCTTTTATATTTAACACATAAATCTATTTCAGAGAGTTGCCATGCATAAATCTGGTCGGAAACCGTTGTAATTTTCACGAATTACAGTAACGTGGGAGAAATGTGTGAGAAATTTTCATCAAGCTTAACCCTTAGGCTATCGAGAGCAAGATGGAGCTTATATTGTTTTTAGATCCAAGAAAGCATTGTTTTCTCTCGCTCTCTAACTATTGGAGATAATCTATTGTGCTTGTTTACAAAGACAGATATACTATATGTAGCCTCATTAAAACTTATTCGAATTTGCGACCTGATGAAGACTGTACTATGTTCTTTTTGTCTGAGTACTATTCAATTATGTCAATATTTACTTGCTTCTGAGCGTAAAAGTTTAAATCCATACTCTTACATCTGAGTGTAAATCGTTTGTTTTATTTCTGAGTTAAGTCATTCCTCTTTAATACATCTGAGTGTAAATCGTTTGTTTTATTTCTGAGTTTAAATCATTTCTCTTATATCTGAGTGTAAATCGTTTCTATTTTTTCTGAGTGAAAACTAGTTATCTTTCTTCTGAGTGTAAACTTTTTCCATTACTTCTGAAAGCAAATTATTTCCATTACTTCTGAGTGCTAATTATTTCTCTTACGTCTGGGTGTAAATAGTTCATTTAGC
This sequence comes from Mopalia vespertina, assembly GCA_030265115.1. Lineage (NCBI taxonomy): Eukaryota > Metazoa > Mollusca > Polyplacophora > Chitonida > Mopaliidae > Mopalia > Mopalia vespertina. The sequence continues at coordinate 10,474 of JAQQZZ010145597.1, read as the reverse complement.
TTGTGAGTATAAATTTGAGTGTAAATCATTCCTCTCACTTCTAACTATAAATCATGTATCTTTCTTTGAGTGTAAATTGTGTATTTTATTTCTTAGTCTAATTCATGCCTCCTACTTATGAGTTTAAATCATTTCTCTTACTTCTGAGTGTAAATCGTTTATTTTTCTTCTGGGTGTAACTAGTTTCTCTTACTTCTGAGTGTAAATCGTTTATCATTATTCTTAGCGTAACTACTATTTCTTACTTTTCATCGTAAATTGTTTACCTTACTTTTCTCTGTAAACAGGCCCATGGCCGTGGCTTAGTGGTTAGCGTATCAAACTTATGGTCCTTCTTCGGTGTAACGTTCACGGGTTCGAGTCGGTCTGTCGGCCACAGGAATATGAGTGAGCCATACAACCGCTGTGTCTTCGTGACTGTTCTTCAACAAGTTTGTGTACTCATGAAACCCACATTTAAGTGAAACAATTGTGTAGTAGGGCAAAAGTACTAAAATCAGTGTATAACGACAAATCTCAGTGAAATATATTAATATCAAAAATCACTCGCCTCCGGTTCGTGAGTTTGCTAAACAAATGGACTGGAGTGGTATAACATCTATCTCTTATATATAGTGTAGTTCATATCTCTTCATCATTTATGTGTTTGCTTACTTTCCCATATTCACTTCTTTTTTTGTGGTTTGCGTTCATCTGATAATATTCCTTGATTATTTTGTCAGTTATGTTTACTCTGTTCCTTGATTGTTTAGACTGCTGTGGCTCTCTTAGTTTGTTTTCTAGTGGTAACAATTGACTTAATCTCATTATGAATGTTGAGTTAAGTGGCGTGTTTGACTCGGGAGACCTTGATGGCTGGGTGCTTTCTGACCTGTGAACTGACAATACAAAAGGAGTCTGGCTTTGTTTAGCAGTGTCACTACAAGGGATTGGCTGTAGGAAACGACTTAGCAACCCATCATCTGCGACGGGAAATTTCTATTAAAGTAATAATAGATTCTGATCAGTGTCAGTCATTTGAGCAGGATTCTCATTTACAGCTCTGTACTATGATCAGCGCAAATTAACAGCTATTGAATTTCTGCTTGATTGACAGGCCGTCGTATACCTCGAGAGATGAGCGTGACTTCTTACAGATAGTATCTGCTGTCCAATTCACAGTCAACAAATACAGTCACATTATCGCACTACCTGGTTAGTAGTATTCTCTCCACGCTTTCACTGGCGAGTTATTTGTTCTCGAAACAATTCATACTCAAACGTAGAATTCTTTGTTGTATTACTTTTTATAATATTATATTTTCGCATTTAGGGCCATTGTATTGTCCTTTGTACTAAAGAATAACATATTCTGCTCAGCAATTTTGCTTAACATAGAAATCGATATATTTGTCATTGTCGACATCAGGTAAAACATATGACCTCCGAAGAAGACCCTCTACCAACATGTGTCGTCATTTTTACTTTCCCTTTACCAACGCCATTTACTGCACGAAAGCAACGCACATCGCCAATCACAATTCGACCTTTCGAGCAACAACAATTCTGATAACTTCTCAGCATTAGTGAATATGGTTATTGAGCTGTTCAGTTTCCCTAGTTCTGGATAAAGCATGTAGATTTTACGGAAATACTGTGATCATCGTTTTAATATCTACTTTCATAAATTGTTGGATTGTAAAGGCTTATATTTTGTAGGAATTCTATCGGTTGTTTAAAGGAAACAAATATTGATTATTATATAGATACTGTTTTTATTGTAGCTGATGGTTGTATGTAATTAATTTTATTTCAAACTAGATAAAACTATAAATTTCATATTAGTTAAAGGTGACATGCTATAGGGCCACTGTATACAGGATAATATATATCCCATATAACAAACTATAAATTTCATATTAGTTAAAAGTGACATGCTATATGACCACTGTACACTGGATAATATATATCCCATATAACAGACTTTACATTTCACATTAGTTAAAGGTGACATGCTATATGACCACTGTACCCTGGATAATATATATCCCATATAACAAACTATGAATTTCATGTAAGTTAAAGGTGACATGCTATATGACCACTGTACACTGGATAATATATATCCCATATAACAAACTATGAATTTCATGTAAGTTAAAGGTGACATGCTATATGGCCACTGTACACTGGATAATATATATCCCATATAACAGACTATGAATTTCATATTAGTTAAAGGTGACATGCTATATGACCACTATACCTTGGATAATATATATCCCATATAACAAACTATTAATTTCATATTAGTTAAAGGTGACATGCTACATGGCCACTGTACACTGGATAATATATATCCCATATAACAAACTATAAATTTCATATTAGTTAAAGGTGACATGCTATATGACCTCTGTACACTGGATAATATATATCCCATATAACAAACTATAAATTTCATATTAGTTAAAAGTGACATGCTATATGACCTCTGTACACTGGATAATATACATCCCATATAACAAACTCAAGTTTATTTCCGAGATTGCACGCCCGAGTTAAAAGCACGTGGCGTTAGTCTGGTGTTTGGAAATGTGGGGATCCGCAGCGGATGTATGGCTGACATAAACACTGACCCGAAACTTTCTACATCTCAAAATGACACACTAATTGTATTCCCAGACCTGGCAAAGATATCATTTATTCCCCAGGCCCTATTAACGACGATTTCCGTATAGTTCGTTAGACATTTGTAATATATTTAATAGTTGTAGTCGATGATGTATGATGTTGTGTAACGATGGACCTCCTGTAAGCTTTTCTCTATTAATTCAACTCACTCTCAATCAGCTCGACAGAGATTACGCCTGGCTGCCGTAATTCACCCCCTATCCTGCTAGATTGTGATATTAATTAAACTTTCCCTGCTGTACACTTGGTTACGTTCATTTGTGTCACTTAGCATTTCCATCACCGGGCATTAACAGACGAATATGGCCCAACTTACATCTCTGCTAAGCCTGCTTATGACTACTTGGAAGCCTGGGGTTAATGTGTAATGACGGCTAGTTAGACCAATCACATAGAGAGAGAAAAGTCTATGATATCATATAACAATGGCTGGAGATGAACAAAGATGTCTTTTAAACTGTGATCACAAATGTCTAAGTCTCAATGTGTACATGAGCAACATTCTATTCAGACCTCGCTTAACAGATGTTTCTACGATACACTCACTCCTGACAGAAATTGGCCTGAATAATTAATATCAAATCTTATAATTGAAGTAATTTGCTGATAGTGTTTTGAGGGAGTGCGGCCTAAAGGGGTTTGCCAACACGCCCTAGACTCACGGAAGATCCCGTGGTATTGAAATTAAGAGGGGCATGGGTAAGAGACAACTCGCACCCCTGTTAAAACATCCTCACTTTTTTTAATTAACTAACACTTTAGACATTCAAGACGGCCTGTCTCTTATGTCAAAAAATCTGTTTGTTTAACACCAGCGTTATAATGTAATTCTAACTTTTGTTTGTTAGGATACAGCAGTGCTCTTGAATCAGTCAAATTTGACATAAGTACACTACATCTCCTGGCTATTTTGGAATACGACTCACTAAGTTACAACATATATAATAATTCAGAAAAATCTTAAAGTTGAGACCCGTTCGTGGATGTAACCTACGACTTTATAAGTCGCTAATTCGCTAATAGTAAATGCCGGTCATCTAGACAACTCAGCCAAGGAACTACAAAATCCGTTCTAACTTAATCACAGAGTTACATTAAAATAAAGAAAATGTATTTTGGTCATTGTAAAATCCGACAAAAATATAATACAATGAGAGAAATGATAGTCTACCAACTCCAGCTTGATAAAAGACAGTATTCTATTGCGACTAAAATAATATAATATATCGAGGACACACATCTCTGATACTCACCGAAAGCGACAACATACGGGTTCCTGTGTTTACGCCTGCTACGTGTTGGGTGAAATGTTAAATGTTAAAGTCGTTGTTCAAAATAACAATTCATATGTTTCTTAATGCGATATCTAAAGCAATGGAATTATGCATCTAAAAAATATTGTTATTCTATATGTTGGCATTTCCTCTTTTGACGTATATTTATGGATTGTCCCAAATATATTTTTAAAAATAAAGGAATGATATTCTACCAACTTCAGCTTGTTAAAAGACTGTGTTCTCTTGCGACAAAAATAAATAAAGTATGTTGTAGATATAAATTTCTGATACTCACTGAAAGTAACAACATACGGGTTCCTGTGTTTACGCTTCCTGCGTGTTGGGTGAAATGTTAAACGTTAAAGTCGTTTTCGGAAAACAATTCATATGCTCGTCAATGTGATATGTAAAAACTTCAGTGAATATATTTAGTCATCAAAGAGATTCAATACGTTGGATTTCTTTCTTTCCTTTTTTGTTTACTGTCGTTTATTTATATTTAGATATTAGTGTTTTGTTTCGATTACACATCGGTGTTTTGTTTCGATTACACATCGGTGTTTTGTTTCGATTACACATTGGTGTTTTGTTTACCATTACACGTTGCTGTTTTACTTAAATATGAAACGTTGCTGCTGTATTTTAAATTGATTGATTGGTGTTTTACGCCATGCTTACGGGTATTTCACTTATATGACGGCGGTGCATTTTAAAAACACTGACACTGTCACAACCAAGTGTTTTCATAAAGTTAAAAGTAAACCTTCTTCCAGTACTAAGATAAGACAGCAGTGCTACTCTTCAAACAAATTACCCTTAGCCAGAGGGTTGTTTTAAAAGTTCTTTTTATATTTATTAACTTTTGAAACCCGTCTACCATATACACATTTCAAACTGTTTTTATTTACATTGAAAACAACACTGTTCATTTAATATAGCTTACCATCAACACGTCAATTGCTTATTTACATTAATATGGGATGTTTGCCATTTAATAACATTTAGAATGTTGGGATTTATTTGGATTAGAAATGCTGATGTTTTATTTACACAAAAAATGTTTGTCTTTTATATACACGATCTTTCAAGTATTGTGGAAAACAAAAGAAAGGGGTGGCAAAAATTCGTTACCTCTAAGTGCATGTTGCCGTATAAATAAAGATTTAAAATGGCAGTGAAATCATTAAATGTTTATCAAGAAATTTAACACTTGAAATGTATAGTAAACGTTAAAACAAACAATTTTTTCCCCAGATCTCTAGTCAAGTGACAAGTAAAATAGACATGTATAAAATTTCGCATTATTTCTTTCTTTCAACTCTAGTTAATATGTATTTATAACGACATTATTTGTTATATTTGTGATAAATTGTGCTATAACAAATAAAGATCATTCGTAATAACAACATCTTACCTCGGTATGACTGACAAACATTCGCTATAAAGATATACGTTGCTCAATCGAATGATTGTCAGTTAGATTGATTATTAATTAATAAGAGATAATGTATTGTTATAACTAATGAGTTTTAGTCCTAACGGTGACACGGTGAATCATGTATTGGATATTAAATATTAGGCCTTACATTTACATTTTTATCTCAGCAGGAAACCAATGTAAATTAATTATATTTCATGGAGTTTAGTTCAGTATTAATCCTGTTGGAGTTAAAGCCTATATATACCAATATCTAGCCTATGCGATCTATCTTAACAATGGTTCAGATAGTTAGGAATGTTCGGAGGTTCCCGTGACCAAAATGTCTTCTGATCAACTCAGACGTTCCGGTTTACATGTATATTTTAAATCGTTCATGCAAATCATTTAGAATTATTCTAGTCTAGCGCATGTCTAAATACTGTAACAGCCTTCCGAGGTTTTTTTTAGACCTTTGAAAAATAAGTCTTCATTATATAAGGTAACAGAGTATAGCGTCTAGTTGTATGACACCGCATCTATAAAATATGATGGCTCTACGGTACATCGGTGTTTTAAATTGTTGTATACATCGCTGTTTGTTTGTAATAATTTACCAATTTCTGATATACGTATCTATGATAAACGGCTTGAGAGTATGTTAAAAATCAGAGGGCACAGGAGCCACGACTGCAAACATAACACATCAGCTAGTTATTTGTTTCAATAGCAGTTAGAAGCTGAGTTAGGAAAAACGCAGACTTATTGATTTAAAACATTTGGCTTTATTGACGATTCAAAGAAAAACATCAAAATCCCCAAAAGTCTATGTTAAGAATAAATTGTACCAGAATAAATTTTAGCATTTGCTAAAAAGGTTTTCATTTTTTGTTTTGCTTTCTTTCCTTCTGTTTTTATTTCTTTTGGGGTTTTTTATTTCCGTTTTAAAAAAGGGTGTTGTATATGGATTCCGATATAGTACCATACATAGGAACATATTTTCTTTCCTGTCAAAGACTGTTTTCTCTAATTGACAAGCATTGACCCGACTAAATAAGTATAACTTACGTAGTGCCATTGGTTTGTTATAAAGCCCTTCCTGACTGTCCCTAGTCATTCAAGTTTTGATGGGGTCTTTACTACGTTGTCAAACGGTATACACAACTGACGAGTTATATTTCACACCCCACTCTGTCCGCTATGGTGGTGATTATCTCTTTATTCCAGAAAACTTGTTGTGTGTATATATGTATTTAGAAAAGCAGCCATCCGCATTGAGCTATCAAGTTGTCATGTTTGCGGCTGTACATTTCTGTTGGTGTGAAATTGACACTGGGTCTTTACGGAGATAAGCTGTAACCTTTTCTGCGGCGAATTGATGTCTGAAAGAGGTCTTGTCAGTCGCCGATTAATACACTTCACAATGGGTCGGCGTAGACTGCTTTCATAAACTACATTTCATAAAACAGCTGAGCTAAATCGCCTGTTTTATTGAATTTTAACATCTATAAGCAATACAGTCATTAAAGGCGATTCAATGGGAATTTGAAGGGATAGATTTTGAGAGATGATTGTAAGTTGACAGAGGGTATATAATGTGAGTGTGTTTAGTTAGCGGTGACTGGGACTCGGGGACTTGAACAGAAGAAGTCTGCTGGAACATGGGTCAGGGGCCGGTCTCGATGACTTACTCACAACAATAACCCTAAGTAAATCTAGAAGAAAAAGTGTAGCAGCATTGTACAAGACCTGTTATTAGCCAAGCTAGGGCGAACAGGCTAATTCACCCTGGTCATGGCCCTATCGCTTTCATCTTCCTATTTCTTTCTATTAAAGTGGTTTTATTCAAACAAATTATAGGCTTGATAGCGGTACTGGAATTGGAGCCTCGCGGGGGGTTGGGTACCGGTCCCATCCTTCTTCGGCTTTGTTCGAGACCATTGTGACACAGTGCTCTTAAGTATATACATTATGGCCATCACGAGGTGAACTCAATCTCCTGACTGTGACATGTCAACCATTCGCCGTGAAAGAACAATAAACAATCAACTTACATATACAGAATATAACCATCAGAAACTCTTAGACCTCTAAACAATTTTTCACGCTGAAATTCGGTATCATTAGTTTTGAAGTTTATAGACTTATTTTGATGCAAGAAAAGTCTAAATTGATTGCGTTAAATCAAAAATAAGTTGTTCATCAATACGGATTGGACAGAAAATCGAATTTCGAATATAGATCCGAACATATTTCTGCTATTTGCTGTACTTTGATAAATTCCGTGGCTTTGCGTACGTAAAGGAAATAAAGGTAACATTTTGTTTGTTTTCACGGTGAAGTGGAAAAGCCTTCGTTCACCGGAAAACGATTAAACTATTCACACACATGTATCACCCTTCAGTTTTCTGACCATATGTCTTCGTCCAGTTGAAATTTAAACAACTGTGAAAATAGTAATTGACTATGCGCGATGATCAGGATAAATCATAGCCTTGTCCGAATTGGTTTCTCACTAAATTGAAAAACCAGCGGAAGTGCCTGGAGGCATTCATGCTAATTTGAGGACTGGCCATTGGCAATCAAACATCTGGAGAAGGTTTCCGGGTGGGCGTGGTCATCGAGTACAGGTGTAGTGAAATAAGTCTAAACCGATTTGTATACATCCTATTATCACGATAATTTAATTAACAAGTCATTAGTTTGCATTTGCAAACGTGTTGTGCATACTAAGATATTAACACGAATGGCAACACTTATTGGCCGGTTTGTTTAAGCTGCTTTGTAGACCAATACGAATCGGACACTATATCTCAAAGTAACTCTTTGTAGACCAATACGAATCGGACACTATATCTCAAAGTAACTCTTTGTAAATACAGCCTACTTTATTTGTTCTTTATAAATCCTGTCATACGACTGAAGATAAGTACTACATGTACAAAGGTCCAGTGTATGTACTTTTCTTATTGATGTTTAGATAACCGTATTTGTTTGATCCGTTTTCGTATTGTCTTATAGCAGAATTTATTAATTTAAAGAGATGTAAATCTGTACAAGCTATCTGAAGCCATAAATGTATATAAAAAAATGTCATACAAATTAATTATACAGTAAATATTAAGTAAACGTGATAAAGTTTATTTGAGACAAGAAGGAACTGATGCTTTTTGGTAATTTTTCTCGTTTTCTTTCACACCATATTGCAAAGGAGCAACTGTTTTGAAAAGTGGCTGTCATTCGAGTAAGATGTATGGAAAATTATCTCCAAGTATGCTTTGTTTTTTGTTTGATGTGAATAGCGGTCAGTAATCTGTCAAAGTTAACAGAAAATACAACATACCCAATCCCTTCATAGTTTGTACTTCTCTAACATTAATAAGCGGAATTTCTAACTCGCAAATGCGTCAACAGTGTTCTTAAAACTCCATTTATTTCCCGGGAGTAATCTACGTTGCAAGCCGAGCGTGGAAGTGGCCTGGAATTAGAGCCCGTCTCAAAGCATGCCAGGCCGAGTGGATATACTAACCCCAACATGGAACGTCTCATATATAACACAACATATAAAAGGAAATGACGGAAGTCAATGTAAAACAGCCAATTACAGTTATAAAAAAGCTCACGTCCCTTTTGTCGCTTAATGTGTTTTTCTGGAGGATTCTGCTGTATAAACTGTATTAAAACAATAACACATATATACCTTAATGTGTTTTTCTGGAGGATTCTGCTGTATAAACTGTATTAAAACAATAACACATATATACCTATTCATAATTATGAAAACATTATGATCTTATATGTGTGAAAATTGGACTGTTTCTTGCCCAATCCGATTCATTGAATGTTTGAAACTTTTTTTTTCTCCGTTGGATGCTGTCAATAGATGTACAAATATTGGCCATTAAAATGTTTGTAACTCCACAATGTCAACAGTTTACATCGATAGTGTGATGTCTAAATAATAAACAAAAACTATACACTTTTTCTTTTGCACTTTTATTTAAGCTAGCAATTCCATTGTTTGTTCTTATGTTTTACATGCATGTATAACTATTGTATTTATATAAAAATAACAAGTTCGCTTTAGAGAATATTATTCCTAAAGTTTTATATACAGCAAAAATAATTCGTAAAGTTGCCTTTTTCGAGACCAATTTAAAGACTTGTCGTTGGGAGTTTATCTTGAACATGAAATGATTCCTCTGTTTGAATAAGTCGAAAGTTTTCGCCAGCAAGATTAGTTTTTAGAAATATTATTTTAAAATGATATAGAAACGATATAATTGGATTTTCCTCCAGCTTGCCTTCCATGTTGTTCATTTAGTCTTGAAACTAAACTGATTGGTAAGAAGAAGCGTTTCCATGAAGTTGTAAGAGAGTTCAGTCGACTAACACCAGTCGCGTGAAAGCCGTCACTTTAGATAATTCTAAGTTAGATGTTTGTCAGGCTATTTCCAACAGTTCCAAAGATGTTTGGTAAGACACAGCTGTTGTTGAAGAATAAGAAGTGGCCCTTGAGTGGCCATGTAGGCAGAGGTGTTTGAAGTCACGGCTACTCGCATAGTAAATCTAATAATGCTTTATCTTCTCTATTTAAATGGTTGTGGACCAGTTGGCACAAGTTCTGTGGTCCATATAAGACTACCCACGCGCCACAATCTTCTCGAGAAAACAGACATTCGTTAGTTTCGATATGATTCGGAAATGAGTAGAAACTTTCATGAAAAGTATACAATGAGTTAGAAAAGAACCTAAATACATAGTCCAAATAAATTGTAACGATTAGACGTGCATGTCCTCTTAAAAAAGTTTCTATAAAATTTAGAAATAAATTTGTTGAATGGACAAAATAAAGTGTTATTAATTTTAATCATAAACTTATATTTATTAATATTTTTTGTACAATGTAGTTAAAGAGGTTTCAAAAATAAAACACACTAGCTAAGATACTGTCAAGTGCTTTGTTGGACGTTGATGAAGACTGTTGGTTTCACTACAGGGGGGGGGGGGGCTACAATAATATTATTTACCATGTGTCTCTTTCTGTTGTAGAAATTTTCAATAAGAATAAAGCGTTCTTTACGGAAAGGTGGCAATATGAGTGGAA
>JAQQZZ010145575.1:0-12873 GCA_030265115.1 Mopalia vespertina | reverse complement strand
CATATGACTGAGTTATCCACGTGTTTATTGTTTACGTCTGAACGCTATTCTTGTGTTGATATGATGACGTCATTGGAACTACATCATTATTAAAATACTAACAGGGGACGAAATTTGAATTATTTGCAAATTGCAACAAGTCATACATAAAAAAGGTACAGTGTTTTATTTAAATGAGATTTTACACGAGAAACAGGCTTGTTTGATGTGGGTTTTTTATATACAAATCCGCGGAGTACTTTGGTTGATTTCCACGCATGCGCACAAAACATCCTGCGAACATTTCACGTTTTTGTGTAATATTATTGCTTCCATTCACCTCCGAGATAAGTGTACCGGTACTGAAAGTGTCGAAGGATGTTCCGACATGCAAGCTGTCTATACACAATGTCATGGAGGTTTAAGCTTAATGTGTCTACTTGCTCATAGAATAATGAGCTGCAGATAAGACAGGCTTAGACGGTAAAGCAGAACTTGGTCTAAATCTATCGACTAAGCAGTTTAATAGCGAAATTATAGAACCCTACTTTGTGCAACTAAATTCAGCTATAGTATTGCCTCAGAAGAACGTTACATGAATGTACATCCGGGTATGTTGGTGCATATACTGATGGTTATAAAACTTATATTATAACAAAAGCTGCAGAGGGATGAGAGGGAGCTTCATGTTGTCATAGTGCTCTCGAGACTAAAGTTAGATGCTACTAAATGGTTATAGAAATGGGACAACAGAAGAGAAGGACTATTTTCTTTTCGGTATCACGCTTATCGTCTAAGCCCTATCTGTAAAGCGGTTGAGAAAATTCGGTTATTGAGTGGTTTGATTATAATAAGCAAAATTAACGCGACAAAGATCACTTGGTAGGCCTACATGTTACAAGGTTTCGGAAAGTAACTTAATACATCATCAGGTATATGGCAATTGCAATCGTATAGGGGTTCAGATTAATATCATTCACAGAATAACCCGTATGGATGATATTTTTAATGAGAAAAATGATAAACAATATGTGTCCTCTGTAGTGCCGGAGGCGTTGGTTGACCCTTGACCTCAAAATAGCGAAAACTTGTTCTATTTGTTTCATTTCAACCTCTGTCTTCACGAGTTTGCCAACAAGGTTTAAAATAAAAAATTTCAGTGCACATACAAAAAAGTTGTTGATGTTTATTAATGGCATTATAGCGGCAGACGATCACTCAAGCATTAAGCATTGCAAAGCCGTTTATCTGTTTTTTACATTGAAATTTTTACTGGCTCCTGTTTTTGTGCTTGCGTTACATTTTTTTTTCGTGTTTTTTTTTCTTTTTACATTGAGATACATCTGTGCTACACCACAGCTTTCTTCATCTGACATTGGCTTAATAATCTCTGTTTTTAAATCGTTATTTATTCGGATTTATTTTATCTTTATTTATTTACTGGTATTTTTTGTATTTCTTTACTTACAGTTTTTTTTTCTAAATTGTAGGCCTATCAACACTTATTCACGTAGCTCTATTTAATATATTTTACTTTTTTTTAGCGTGTAATAACTTTTTGAATTTGCCATGTATGAGTCAGTATAGGTAAAGTATATATGCTTTGACTCATAGCATTTGATGTCAAAGCACCATTAATATAAATTTATAATCCTTAAATCGATCATGTCCCATATCACATATTATCGATCATGTCACATATTATCTTCAAGATTTATCTGTAATTCTAGATTAACGACTTAATCTGCGATTATCAACTAATCTGATGAAGTGAATGACGGTAAGGTATGAGCGGATCGTGAGCATTGATTATCAGGTCATAACTTATCAATGATAATATAGTCCGTGCAGATCGTGAGCAATGATTATCAAGTCATAACTTATCAATGATAATATAGTCCGTGCACTGCGTGAAAGTTGCTTATCTTATGATAACGAGCCAATGCTTGGCTTCTTAGTTCTGTGCAGCTCGTGAGAGTTGACTATGATGAGATAACGAGCCAATGATAACCTTCTAAAGCGTTTGCACAGCGTGAGAGTTGATTATGAGATGATAACCAACAATGAATATCAAGCCTATGGGGCTCGGGTCAGATGATCATCGCATCTTAACTAGTCTATTGGCCCGTTTACACGACAAACGTTGAAACCGGTTTTAATTCTAAGCTCCTTCAGACAAACGGCTGTTCACACGACAGCTGCCTGGACTGGCTCTAAGCAGTTTCGGAACGGACTGATTTTAACCGGTTTAGGGTTGTAGCATCATTCTCATCTTATGCGTCATAGTGACGTCATTTGCATATATGGGGCTTTAAAGCCAGTACTGTTCACATGGACATTTTAATCCCGTTTAAACGTTGAAACTCCTTAAAGCCACATTTAAAGTTGGTGAAGTTAAGCCAGTTAAAAAACACTCAAGCACGTTCATATGGACAACGTGAAACCGGCTTTAAGCCACTTTTGGAGGTAAGCCGGTTTAAATGTGGCCGTATGAGACGACATAATGACGCATAGGATATAGGCCTAAGTGTGACGCTGCGAACCAAAACCGGCTTAATTAAGCCACTCCGTGTGAACGGACAAATTTGCGATTCGGCTAAAGCCGCCCATACACGCTCAAACTTTTCCATCTATAGTGTTGACGTCAAATTATTTGAAATGTTTTTGATCGTGTATGGACGATATTGGCGACCTTAAAGTATTGATGTCAATATTTTGACAGAGCTCTTTCGTTAGATATCTTTTGCGCAAACCATAAAAAAATTCGCTTCAAGGCTAGCGCAGAGCCAACGCAGTTGGTCCGTCCATTGTGACAGTTGGGCACAAACTAAATATTGCACAATATATATTGAGCGTGTAGGGCAAAGGTCAAACTGTCAATGAGATCAATACTATTGATGGAAAAGTTTGAGCGTGTGTGGGCCGCTTAAGAGCCAGTTTGGATGCCTGTCGTGTGAACAGTCTTTTTTCTGAACCAGCTTAGAAATGAAACCAGTTTAGATTTAATCCGGTTGAAAATGTTATAGTGTGAACGGGCCTTTTGTGGCAGAGCGAATTTTACCCTCGGGTATATTTCGAGCACTTCAACCCAAGAGCCAGTGGCCCGAAGCGTTATATTAACTTTAAACCATTGTTCCTCGACGTAACGTCATACTAGCGTTTCTTTGGGTCGTTTACCGTTTGTTAAACCCAGTCTATTGTGGCCTAGTTCTTTTCTTAACCTTTGTGGGTTACACATCGAGCACACATATACATAAATATGTAGGCTGATTTATTCCTAACCCATGCCGAATATTTTGTTGGCTAAATTTTTAACAATACTTTATACACCATATAAATTACCTTCTCTCGAGATGTGTATAGGTTACCTATAACACAACTCGAGATTAAGGTTTTTTAAGAAGCTCATCTCTGGAAGTTTATCTAGAACATAAGATGATTCATCGATTTTAATTAATCTACATCCTTGTGTCAGTGTGCTTGCTTTTTTAGAAATAAACATAAATATGAACACAGCTGCTCGGTGTTTGTGATGGAACCAAAAGTCCTCATTATGGTTGGCTTGGTTTCTACTCACCCCCTATCACTCAGATAAACTTAATGTTTAATCTATCTAAAAAAAAACCCAAATCTACCAGCTTTAAACTCGTTTGGAAATGGGTTTCCACGAAAATATTTCGTGTTTTTCGTGATTAACCGGTAGCGTCCGTGCTCGTGTTTGTTAATTCGTGAAAAAGTGTCACAAGAGATTGACGTTCACCGGTTTTTTACGCCGTGCTCAATGATATTTCACTTTTATGACGGCGGTGTAGTCCAACAATGATTGACACTAGCACAACCAAGACGTGAAGCGTGAAGCGATTCCATAATGTTGGAAAGTTAATTTTCCTCCAGTGCTAAGTAAAAACAGCATTGTTACTCTTCAAACAAACGGCCATTAGCCATAGGGCACCCTTTGGTTGATTTCACTCTTCTGTTTACTAGAGATATCAGAACAACCTTTTTTCAAGTAAATTATTTGTTCGTTAGGGTCTATTTTGCGGATTAGAATAGCATTTTGATTGATTGATTGATTGATTGATTGATTGACTGACTGGTTGGTTGATTGCTTGCTTGACTGACTGACTGAATGACTGATTGGTTGGTTGATTGATTGATTGATTGATTGATTGATTGATTGATTAATTGATTATCCTTACCCATTATTTGACTCATACAGCACATAAAATTCTCCCCATATCTGGCTTCGCATCCCATGGTGTCCTCATCGTAGTAGGCCGTTTCACATGAGCCTTCGGGAGCAGGTTTGGTGTAATCAACGCAGCGCCCCTTTCGAAATTCACACCCTGGTAGATAAACAAAACACCAACGTAAGCTTTAACAAGGATACCTATCGATTTACTGTAGTTGCTAAACGCCATTCTCTGCGGTAAATCAGCATTCAACATTTTTTTTGCATCATTTGTGAAGCCATCATATCAACTAGTGTTGTAAATTTATTTTAAAAAGACATTCTTAAACCTGTGTTTCAAATGTTCTCAAAGCGCTGGTCGTTAAATCGTTTAGTTATACTTTAAGTTAAATTATTTTGGTCCTGATTGGTCGACAACGTGGGGATGTCGATGTCGTGTAATAATAGTAATGTTCTACGCTGGAGCGTGTGACATTGAAAATTAGTCTTCTGCCCGTCAAAGTTATCTTCTCTTTGCTCACGTGAAAGCGTTCTTGAGTAAAGCAGTGGCCGGCCTCGTCACGCGAAAATTGTGTTCTCGTGAAAAGCAGAGACCCACTACGTTGCATAGAGGATTACAATATAGGTCCTATTTCGCTAAATTTTACGACATATAAAATTGTCCTAAAAATGAATACATTAGGTATAACGAAATAAGTACTGCCTGTTTGCGAATGGAACATGATTATTTATCAGCTCTCGACAATTGATATTCAATGTATGTCTAATAATCAATATCATACAATGCATCCCTTTTTGTAGAGATACAGATTGCTTGTAATTGTGTTATTTCAACTTTTAGCAATTAATGGTGGATGCAGGATTTTGTAAACTGGGAGGATCGATTATCACAGCTCAATAGCTAGCGAGTGTCCAGGGCCCGCCTAGGCCCCGCAAGTTCCGAGAATGAGGAAGCCGGTATAATCAATCTCAGCTAATTTTGGCAATGAAATTTATTCCGTCGTTTTGATTACTCGAATATGATCGATGTTTATTGATGCAGTTTAATCTATATCTCAATTTTAACCAAAATCTAACACAAGTATTTTGTAGTTTAATTGTCTTAGTGTCACATCAGTCGATAATTGATAGGACAAGGATGTGCAGGAATTCTACATTAGTACGCCGAAATGTGTAAACATTGATTAAAATAATTTCGACCAAAGAATTAGTATCGGTGAAATTTTTTAGGTTTTAAAGTTTTTCGAAACTTTCGAAAAATTCAGTAGCATTGCTACTAAATCGTAGACAAAGGAGTGCAGTACGGACGTACATAATAAACAACCATTAACCCTGATCTGTATGATGATAACGAGGGCATGTGCAGATATGGTTTCTAACATATCTTACTTACATGTCAGGTTCCCATTTCCCCCCGGATCAGGTATGTCGCTCAAACCAGAGTCTGTACTGCTGTCGTTGCACTGAGCTGGGAATTAAAGCGAGATGTTGAAGAATGAGTTTTTATACGTATACACTTCAAATTAACACCTATCTTATAATAATAATAATAATATTAATAAGTTTTATTTACAGAGGGTTAAAGTACAGTTGTACATTCAGTCAGCAAAAAGTTGATCTTCCCCGAGGCCCTCTTTATACACACACACACACACACAAATACTTACCATCACACACAATCACACCATGATTGACATATTCCATGTTGATTGTAATAATAAACGTTTACAGGTGTTATTGACATACCATGTTACAATATGTACAACAACAACAAAAAACAAGAATAAAACCACATAAAAATCAAATATAAAAATGTAAAAATTATATAGACACATATATAAAGTCGATTTCCCGGTGGAGGCAAGCAAAGTTTTTTGTCTTCAATTATTCAAAATATATACTGCTAGTCACAATATATAAAATTACTGTATTTACAAGAGAATTACAAAAAGGGAACATATAAACATTGTCTACAAGAATTGTCTAAATAATACAAACTTTAAACTGAAGCCTGGGGCCTATCCAGCTGAAACAAATTCTTTCAAAACTAATTGTTTAAATCTGTCAAGTGCGTTAATATTTTTAATGGGTTCCGGGAGACTGTTCCATATCATTGGACCAGAATATGAAACACATTTCTTAAACATTTCAGTTCTTGGGAAAGGGACATAATGCTTATTATTTGAAGCAGAACACAGATTTTCATAGATAGGAATTTTTACTTGGAACAGATCTTTCGTGTATTGTGGGTTAATGCCATTAAGGGAACTACAGATAGTTATAGCTTTGTTTGTGTAAGGTTGTTTGAAATAGTTGGCCATTGTAACATTTAGAATAGTTCAGTAGAATGAGTTTGCTTTGGTTGATCTAACATTAGTCGAGCGACTGTTTTCTGAAGCTTGTTTATTCTGTTTAACATTTGAGTAGAACAGTTCCTATAAATAGCCCAACACAAGTTAATGTGAGGTGCGATATATCCATTATAAAATAATACTCTGGAGTTGTTTTATGTTTACGTAAAATTGAAAGAAGTTTTGAAATGGTTTTACACATGTAATTAAGACAGCTTTTAATCTTTGTAAAGTTCGAGCAGTTTCAAGTTATCAACGGTTTCAATGTCAGTATTTTCAACTAAAAGATATAGGATTCGTCTTGCATTGTCTTTTGAGAAAAACAAATTATCATAGACTTTGTCGTCACTTGATTTATTATCAATTTATTACCATTACACTATTTAGAACATTCTGCCAAATTGTCGTTAAGCTTAACTTAAATTGTATCTATATTTTTAGAAGAGTAACAAATCGTGGTATCATCTGAGTAACAAATCGTGGTATCATCTGCAAACGTTGCAACGTTACAGTAATTGATACATAATACAAGGTCATTCATATACAATATAAATAGTGGGGGTCCAGGAATGGACCCTTGTGGTACACCCGATTTTGCCAAAAGAGGTTCTCATAATTTATTATCTAAAGATACTCTTTGAAAACTGTTGTTGAGATATGAGGACATTCATTTAATAGCAATATTACTAAACCCATATATTTCACGTTTTAGTGAAAGTATTTTGTGATCTATTAGGTCGAATGCCTTCCTGAAGTCAATCATCACAGCCCCTATGATTTCCTCGTTATGCATTGCGATATGCCATGTCTCGGTAAGTCTGGTTAGAGCAGTAAAACAGAAATGTTGGGGACGAAAGCCAGATTGTAAATCAATCAAAAGGTTATGCGACGTTATAAAAGTATATAACCAGTCATGTATATGGCGTTCAAACAGTTTAGAAAGAATGGGTAAGATTAAAATTGATCTGTTTTGTTTAGAGACCCACCTTTGTGCAATGGATATATTTTTTAACTTTTCCAAATTTGAGGAAATATGCATGAATTAATACTGAAGTTGAGAATTATAGTCAAAACAGGTGTTATTACACATCAGCACTTATTTAAAGAAACTTTTCTCTTTGTCTCTAAAGTTGAGAGGTATTTATGAACATTCTGAAGGGTTACTGGCCGTATGGAGAACTTAGTGTCTGGGGTAAGTTTATTTTCCACAAAGCTTTCTAATTTATCTAAATATTCGAAGTTATCTATGCCATGTTCAGGTAACAGCCGCTCAACAGAGCCGAAAACAAAACAGAATTCAATTCATTTGATATCTTAATTTCAAATTATCTCAGATTAAGGAATTTTATTACTTTCCATTATTGCATAGAGAACCTCCTCATTAATCCACTCTGGTTGTTTTATTCGCTTAACACGTTTGTGTTTTATTGGAGCATTGCAATCAAGAACTTAATGAATTTTGTTGCCCATTTTTCCAATGCTTGGTCTTGATAAGACAAATTAGTCAAGGTTCGTAAGACAAATTTATTCGGGCCAAAATATTTCATATCCCTGAAACATATCTGTTTGTGAAAACGTTTGTTTGCAACATAATTACCCTTTCTAGATATGAAAGATGGCATGTGGTCACTTTAGCCTAAACCATGCAATAAGACATTTATTGAAATTTTTTCTTGTTGATATGATCTATAAGTGTAGAAAATGAGTTTGTTACCCTTGTTGGTTCATCGATTAACCCATGAATGTAAATGTTTCACAGCACTAGAATTTTGTCTAGAAGGTTTATGTTAAAATCTCGAAAGATTGCGATTTATTGATCTACCGCATATATTTTATCAAGAATGTTTTCATACTTTGTCACCCATTGTAAAGGAGCATTGGGTGGTCTATAGACAAAGTCCACAATAAACGGTTTCGATTTAGTAAGTTGTATTTCTATCCATATGATTTCTAGACTAGTCTCTAAGTCTTCTCTTCTAACATATGGTACACCATCAGAAATATAAACTGTTACACCCCTACCAACCCTCTTCTGTCTATCTTTTCTTTCCACTACATACTCCGATATATTTATTATCTCATTGCTGAGGTGTTTCTTTAAAAATGTCTGCCACTTCTAAGATAGATATTTCTCTTTAATTTTTAGTTAATAAAATCTAAAGCTGATCCACCTTTGGTACCAGGTGTCTCACATTTCCACGATCCATTATAATTCCCTTTTTGGGTAAATTTAAGTCAAAAGCATCATGATTATTTTAATTAGTACAATTCTAAAGTTCAGTAGATTGAATCTGAAACAGATTTTTGGATGATTGTTTGGTATAACAAAAAAAATCCTCAGAAAAGACGACAACTTTTATGGAGAATATATATAGTTAGGTAAGAATATTCAACATATTCATCAATGGATAACTAATCCCATCTTAACTCATATGCATATTATCACGTTGGGACAGTGTTGTCTAATACAACACGTTCATTATAACAAGTTTGTACCTTTTAGTTCAATATGATTTGAATGTATGTCTTTTATGTATAAAATGTATGTTTTACGCGGTACTAAAGGTAATTTCACTCGCATGTCGGCGTGCCAGCCCAATGGGTGACAGAAATCACCCTCGACTCCACTGGCAACAAGCAAGGACAAGACAGAACAAAATAAAAAAAACATCACAAACAGATCGACTTCGTGTTTCCCTTTAGCTTTGAGAGCACCAGGGCAACAAGAGGCTCCCTCCCAACCCTCTGCCTATATATACAAAATTACTTGCCAAGTTCACTGGTGCAGTCGCTAACTCTTACTTAATATATATGGGATGATTAAATTATTAATTAATTAATTAATACATTTAATATTAATAATACTTGATAATAAACTTGATAATAAACCATTGAAGATAGTACACGATAAGAAAGATTTTCATCAGTTTGAGTTGTCATGATTTTTTTTTGGTAAGACGAAATATTATTTGATTGATTCGTAATTTACGCCAAGCTCAAATGTATTGAACTTATATATCGTGGAGATAGCACGATTTTCCGAAGGGCAAACAATTATTACTACCTTACCTTCTGCTGTAGGGGTGTCTATGGGTGGCAAAGTGGTGCTCGAAACCAGTGAGGTTGTCACCACTGAAAGGTAAAGATTAAATGAATGAATTATTAAATAAATTAAGGAAAATCATAACGATATTCTGTATAGGCAAATGTCACATGACCAATAAGAGATTAACCATGATCGAATGTCTATGAAGGAATTATTAAAAATACATTTTGTTTTTTTTTTGGTGTGTTTTTTTTTAAATTAATTACATGTAATATTTAAATAAATTTTAAACAAACTGACACGATATTCCTGCGTGTGGGTTAACATTTGAACTGAAATTTAGGAAAATGTTTTTTTTAAGTTAAACTCGAATAAAGAAGCATTTATACTTACGCAACACGAGATAGACAGAAACAACGAAGCTGATCGTTTTTCCCACTTCCATGATTAGGATTTAGAAGTATACTAGTTTATTCGCGGAGGGAATAAGTTAAGTTTAAATGTTTATTGGTGTCAAGGTCAAGGCTTATGTTGTTCACAAAGTATCTTTGCTCAGGTGCTTTTAGACTTAGTTAGTTTCTTTATCTTGGAGATTAGCTTCAAGGAGTTGTTAATCGGCTTATTCAGCGATCAAAATCAGGTGATCACGTATCTTTTGTAATAATAGTTATGGGCTCTCCAATAACTGTTGGATATATTAAGCATGTCTATCTTAGATAAAACTCGCTTTGTGAATTTAAACAAAATAATTCGATCTCAGTTAGGTCCTATTGTCTGGGCGGGCAGAGAGGTTTATATATATATTTTTCGCCCGTTCACACCGCTGTCAGTTAAATAACTTCATACTTCAATTGAACGCCGAGAAACCAATCAGTGTAGATGAATCGAGAGCTTATGGCTCACACTCCAACGGTAGACCAATAAATTGGGCTCCTGTTCCTGTTAACAAATCACAATGTAATTATTTGTTCCAGCTCGTTGGAGCCTGCGGGCAACTCCTTGATTTTACCATGTTATAACACTCTCGGGCCTGGCACCCTGAATGCAATACCCAGCAGCACAAGTTGATGGAGCCCAAACTGGGTTGCTATGTTGAACCCAGTGGGGCAGACCGCCTGAGGCCCAGCTGATTTTGTCACACCAAAAGACATGGGTCCCAAAATTGTCTTTGGCTGGGGCCAAGATGGTCTGCCATTTGGTCCCAATTGAGGCCTAATTGGACCAGAGTCAACATGAGTTTGCCTAAGGCAAACTCTACTAGGCTGCAGGTGGGCCATAGCTGAGCCCCAGATGGGCCATATACATCATTTCGACAGCATCCCATTTGGGGCGTATTTGGGCC
Organism: Mopalia vespertina; assembly: GCA_030265115.1. NCBI lineage: Eukaryota > Metazoa > Mollusca > Polyplacophora > Chitonida > Mopaliidae > Mopalia > Mopalia vespertina. The sequence continues at coordinate 1,963 of JAQQZZ010145575.1, read as the reverse complement.
ACACATAGGTTTGTGTTCATCAGGGTCCAGTGTGAAAGCTACGATTGAGAAAGCAGAGAGCTCTTGCAAGAACAAATGCATCGCACCAGTGGCATTATTACAGAATTAGAATTAGATATATTCGGTTGCCTCTTCATACCACACATTAACTTGATCATGCAACACTGTTGAAACAGTCTTCATACATTATGATGGGGTATTCATCTGGTCACTCCACTAATCGTTTAACGTGTTGATTGATTGTTAGTTTGATTGGGGTTTTACTCCGTACTTAAAGTAATTTTACTCATATGGTAGTGTGCCTGCAAAATGGGTAAAGAAAAGAAACATGTCGGCTTGGCCTGGCCACTAAGCTCTATGAGCACCAGGGCAACCTGCAACCTTAATAAGGTGGAAAAACTGGAAGTATACGGTTTTGCTGACAATGGAGTTTTTGTCATTTTGCCCTTATTCTTTCACTTTTTTTGCCAATTTTGAGATGAAAATTAAAAACAGAATAAATGTCCAGCATGTCAATCCATAAGAACATTGATATTTCACAGGTCTCTTTGTCAAAACACAGCAGTGAAAGAGTTGAACAAGTCAGTGATTAAGGGTATATATAGGTCGACACGAAAGTGGTAACTTGTATGAAACAGTCACACATATGTTATTGTACCTAAGCGTCAGAATTTTACCTGACTCACTTGTTAGGAACTTGCACACAGGCAAAGTTAAAACATAAAACATTACCAACTTTAATTCCTTGCAAGTATTTATTTTCCCTAAACTTAAAAACAGTTACAGTGACAAAAAATGTGTGACTCCTAAATTACTACTTCAAAAGGTATCCCCGAAATAACGTGGAAAGTCTACAGAATAAGGAACATTTTCTGTACCCACAGGACAGCATTTGTTTTTTAAATTGCTGTGTACACTCTCTATTCATTTGAACTTTTTGAAGTTTTCGCTCCCATTGAACTGACCAATGTGTTATCCATTTGATGGCTCACTCTTGATCTTTAAGCACGATTTCCACCACGGTCCTTTCCTCCTACCAGCCCCTTTCCAACACCTCTCTCAATCCTACCTTTGTTGGTGCCCCAGTCTTAGCATTATTCACCACATTCACATATATGTAATCCTGAGTATTCAAGCTTTTAAAAATGTATACGTATATATTTACAGATTTATATTATTCTGTATAAGAGACTAAATACAACGGGTCATCTGAAAATCGACCAGGGGGTCCAGCAAGACCTTAGGCATGGTAACATCTGAAACACAGGGAACAACATATAATGGCACAGAAAACCATAACACGCCTGACGATGTTACACAAGTCAAAATAGGCAAGCTGGTCCTGGTCGAGGGCTACGTCTGACCTGTCAAATGTCTGCCTCCATGCATGTAAAGCACATTTTCAAATAAGATTTGAATTACAAAAACGGACATGTGACGTTTCAAAAATGTTCAGAAATTAAATACAAAATGTATGCAAAGCCCAAATAAAACATACTGTCTTTTAACATTTGAAATACGCACTTTAAAACATAATCCTTAAAGGGAAAGACATCTGTTTTTCGACCTAAACTTATTATTTTTATTGCAGATTTTCAAAAACAAACATCTGTATTGCACTTGCATTCTAGTAAGCATAGCCGTTAATATAACAAATATAACTAGTGATTGGCCTAAAAAAAAGATTATGTTTGATAATTTCATACAAGTTAAATTGTTTAGTTGCCACCTGAAAAAAATTCCGCATATTGCTACACATATCGTGTCATTTTCATCTTTTTTTTATGGCAGTCACTAAGTTATATTTGTTTTGAAATCGTAATGATTGTTATTATTATGCTAGGCTGTGATTGAGGCTAATGACTCTAATGAAGAAAAAGTTCAAATTTTGTCTGTTGATAGTGTTTCTTGCGGGGGTCGGACCGGGGGGGGGGGGGGGGGGGGGGGGTCCGGAAATTAGTTT
>JAQQZZ010145564.1:0-12873 GCA_030265115.1 Mopalia vespertina | reverse complement strand
TCTACTGACTTAAATAATGCAAAGTAATGGCGCGCATAGTTCTAGTGATCTAGAACTGCATGCGCCATCAATACTAACTTCCATTCCATTCCATAACATCCGTACGGACTCGCTAATCAAGAACGGGTAATTAAAAAATTTTATGTCATTTTGCCGTCATTTGATTTTCTCCGATTTCAAATAAAATTAGAAAACACCTTACACGGCTTTAATTTATAACTTTGCAATTTAACAGACATATAGCACAAATCCAGCGATCAATACACGAATTCGTGGTTTTGGTGCCATTTTGACTTCGATTTGACTCCTGAGTTAACAAAGCCAGGTGCGAGCTCTGCATTACAGAAATACGCTGAATGGATATATAGGCAAGGTTTCGAGCTTTTCAGTTAGAAAAATGTGTATTTATTTCAAATTCTTTAGATGGACAGCACATGGACATCGTGTCTTAAAACAGCGTGATAAGTGAACTAATTCAACTCAATGTAGAACATTCAGTGATAGCCTTACCAAACATATTCTTGTCTAGTTTTGATGTATAGGGTCGTCACATTTGTCTACTTTTCGTATTGAAAGAAACCCTTGTACTGTAAATTATTTGGCACTTGTGAAAGGTTCTTGATTTGCGGGAAACATTTACTGAAAACTCTACTTTGAATTTACCTCCATAATCCTGGATGAGCAATCAAGACAAAGTCAAAATTATTTAAAACGGACAACATGTCTGTTTTCAATTGTAGTCCGTCCATCAATTTTCACAAAAACACTTATATACAAGTCCGTAATTGATCTTTGCCGTTTTCAAAAGTCACGTGCTAGAATACAACAACACTTACAATTCTGAAATTAATGCCTAGTAAAGTCTCCCAATCCTCATCGATCCACAGAACATTTATCCTCTACCAGATAAGACGTACAAGACTTGTACTGCCCTTACTTTCAAAAGAGTTAAAAATATGAAATTGCACTTGTTATAATATTCTGAAATCGCCCTTTTATGGTTCTCCTCAAAGTTAGTAGATCATGCTGAACAAGATTGAATAAACTTAGGCGGCATAGTTCAATTAGCAGACTTGTTATACTGGGCATCCACAATTAATGAGGGAGCCGATCGTAAAACGTTCCTTAAAACATCTGAAAGCGATGCTCCTGGCTGCAATAACCCCTATATCCACTGAAAGGTTACCATGACATAACATACTTAAAGGACAAGACCACCCAAAGGCCGTGTTTTCTACATAACTAAACTTCTGATGTTCCTAACCCGATCATAACTCTAGTTATTATCCATTAAAGAGGACACTAGACCACTTGAATCATCAAATCCTGTGTATAGCCGACTTCACTGATCTATCATTGGGTAGTTCAAAACTGGCTGACCAACGCGAGTGCAGGAAAACTTAGCAGCACAGGATTTGAGGACTCAACTGGTGCTGGTGTTGCTCTTTAATGGGTTATAACCAGAGTTACGATCAGGTTATGAAAATGGAAATTAATGTATTGTTTTACACACAAAAAGTTTTACTTATTTATAGAATATGGTTTTTGGGTGGTCTTCTCCTTTAAGGCTATCACAGCAGTCTTACCGACAGTGCTGTCATCAGGGAATAATTGAATTATTAAAATTTATAAATTCTAATTTTCATTTTGTGAAACACTATGATGGTATATTTTGTCGGTTTGTAGACGGTTCAAGAGGGTGATAAAATGGTGCCATACTTTGTGGTTCTGGTACATTTGGATGGCAGTGTTACATCTCCCTCACAGAACCCTACTAGTGAGAGCTGGGTCGTCTCTCGTAGTCTCGCGGACTTTAATAATCTACATGTTAAATTATTACAGGTAAGCTATATAGGTGAAGTGTGTTGGTGACTTAGTTTACAAGTTTAAGATAAAGTGTTTATTGATTGATTGATTGATTGGTTTTTTAAGCTGTACTTAAGGGTATTTCACTTATATGACGGCAGTATATTCCAACATTAATTGACACTAGCACAACCAAGATGTGAAGCGTTTCAATAATGTTGGAGGGCTAAAGTGTTTTAAAGACCTCATTAGTCTACATTATAAATACAATTATTAGAGATGAGGTAGGTAATGTATCCTGGTATTTCAATAATTTACGTGTTAAATTATAATGATTATTAGTGTAAGTTTTGCAATGTGTCTTAGTGAGCCTATTTATTTGTGTGTTAACTTATTGCAGGTAACGTAAGGTACATAATTAAAATGTTTAATTGTTAATTATAACCTTAATGTATGATGAAATGGGCATGTTGTATTATTACATGAAAGTATACTGCACAAGGAAAAAGATGTATTCTCATTTGCAATAACTATATTCGGGGATTTCCCTTATTGGCAGCATTTTGACTGGTTGGGAATAATTACAAACGAATAAATCAATGCCAGAAGAAGGGGAATACCCTAGAGTTGTTCTGACCACTCACATTGTAAAAAAAAACATCTTTATCAGTTTGACTATCTCGTCACTCCATGAAAAGACAATTCTGCATTTGAAAATACACATGTGAAGAAGTTGACTAGGAGTCAATGACAGCTTGTGACACAATAGTTACAACAGTTAGTTGAAAGGATGCTTATTTGGTTTGCTTTAATAAAATATGTGATTTCTTGGAGGAAGAGAAGGTACACAATCATTGCCTTAGGAACGCTGGAGTTATATGGAGTACAATTCTTCACAGTTGATCACCAATGTAAAACATTCCCACATCTGTACTTAGAACCTAACTTAGCTTATTATTTCTTGAGAATATGTATCCATCCAATGTTGTAAATTAAGAATGAAGGAAATTTTACACGAGTCTGGGTGCTAACAAATTCAAGTCAGTCAACATGTTAGCCAATGTTGATTTTGATTGAAATTTGTATACTTGTTATTTTCAGATTGGAAGCTGGCTGAAAAAAAAAGATCTCCCCAGTGTTGCCTGGTTCAGATCTGTGGACTCAGCATTTTTAGACAAAGCCAAAACAGCTCTTCAGAGTTACCTTGTGGTTAGTTAAATAATAGAGAAGAACAGTTGAACATTAAACAATATTGTTTTAGGCTCTGTAGGTGTTTAAGTTAGCGGTTTGAATTCAGGAGGTTGGAGGGAGCTTCAGGTTGCTGTGGTGCTCTCGGAGCTAAAGGGGAACAGGAAGCCGATCTGTTGGTGGTGTCTATATTGTGTCCTGTATTTGCCCAGTCTTGTCTTTGTTTGTTGCCAGTGGTGTCGAGGGTGGTTTCCTTCACCCATTGGGCAGGCACGTCGTCATATAAGTGAAATACCCTTGACTACGACGTTAAACCCCAATCAAACAAACAAACAAGCGAAGCTGGGTACACAATATCAGTATATGATAACTTTGTCCCCCAGACAAACAGACATAACTAGACCGGTACACTGTAACAGGGCATATGGACAGCATATCAGGGGTGGGGGGACACCAAAATGAGTCTCTGTACCATTTTCGAGTCACACTTGTGCTTTTTTTTTTTTAAGGCTTTGTGCTCATTTACATGTGGTTTGTCGGAGTTGTAATGTGATCCAGTCTGAGATTGGAAAGGGAGATAATTCATAGCTTAGTTTATAGCTTGTTTAACCAACCAGTGTTAAAAACTGTTTTGTGTAAGAACGTTGATACCCACTTTCATTTAAGCATCAGTAGATTGTTACAATAAATGGTGTTGGGAGGGAGCCTTCTGTTGCTCTCATAGATAAGGGGGCCACAGTGTTTATTAATTCAGGACTCGGCTGGCGTCATAGGTATAAAGAGATGATAATTTAACCTCCTGAGTGAGGTTTATTGATGTGTGCTGGTTGTTTATATTAACTACATATGCTCTGATATGGCTTGTTAAGTTCCAAGCAACATTCTAAAGACCGTATTTATTCAAAATATTGTTTTCACAAAATCAATATTTTGTCTTGACAGGATGTATTAAAGGATGACAGGATGGTTCAAAGTGAGGCTCTGTATGCATTCCTAACACCGACCCCAGAATATCTGAAACAAACTCCTCCCGAGAAGAAAAGTCGATTCTTTTTGACAAACCTCTTCAAAAGGTAAGAGGCCTGCGGCTGTGGCTTAGTGGTAGCGTGTGCACTTGCTAATCCTACTGCGATTAACCGTTCACGGGATGGAGTCCATCTGTCGACCATCAGGTATATAAGGGAGACCTGTGGCTCTGGCAATCGCGAGGTGGTTTTTACGAGGTTTCCTCTCGGTTTTCCACTGTAACTAGGCAAGGAGCAATGTGAAGTGGACAATCAGTCTTATAAGTGAAATTTCCCTTGAGCACGACATTAAACCCCAATCAAACAAACAAACAAATCAAAAGGCAAGAGTACCTCAGATTGGCCATTATTATTATATTCTTTAAAGAGCTACTGTACATGTATTTATTTGTTCATTCTATGTATCATCAGTGGGAGGCTGGGTGGTAGCAATTCCTGTTGCCATGGTGAAGTGGATCACCCTGTTCTGTTAGGTCTTTGTATTGCATCTTGTGATCCTCCTGTGGCGTCAATTGTGATTACATTCAACCACTGTGCTGGTACTAAGTCATATTAATGAAATAACCCCAAACAATCAAAAGTTTTGCAGTATTTCTAATTGATAATCAGGGTTTCTCATCTTGTACTTGATGAAACACCTCAGATGATAATGTATTAGAGACTACATGTAGCTAGTAACGAATGAAAGGACTGTATCTCTATCCTATTATAGATCTGCTTGGTTAATTCATGGCTGTTAGCACCATCAAATGTGAAATGATCAATACCAGGCCTTCTGATTTGAGGTGTGCTGTCCTATGCTTGAACACAGATCACTCACCTCAATTCAGAAGGCTTGCAATACATGGCAGTACATTTCACAAGCCAGAAATCCATGGGGTTTTCATATATCAAATTACACATGAACTCTGCTATAAAAAATATAAAGAGTTATCAGGTTTAAATATTCCCCAACTCAATGAGGCCTTTCTCGTGTGTCTCCTGTCCCAAAAAGAATTGTGGCACACTGAAAAAATGCCTTAGTTTTAGACATTACTTAGGGGATTAAACCCTCGACTTCGTGATCATAAGTATAAAGAGATGACCACTACCTTAAGAGAAATTCCTTATGTTTGGATTATTGGTGGTCATAGATAGGTGGACACCAAGTAACTTATGTTCTTAATAACATCAACATTTGTTTCCCTTCTTTCGGGATTTGAATATTGCATTTTCCTCAACTTGAAATTAGGATCCACTCAAAAGCTGGTCTCCCGACAGTTTTACTGGATCAACATACTTGTGTCCATGAGATGTTGATAAAGTAGTAGAGTACATGTATCTGTATATACTGGACCCAGTTGCTCTTAACCAATATTAAAAACTAATAAGATGTTTAATCACTAATTCGAGATAAAACAAAGGCCTTTAAAATTCTCTCTAATCCAGGAATTAATTCAGTAGCTGGCACTTGGTCACATTGATGTGTTTTTTGTTTTAGCAACACGACAGCCAGAGAACAGGATACGGAGAACTACTGTGATCTGATGTTTACTGGAGAGGAGAGGTAAACTATAATCTTTGTCACTTACACTTGGCTAAATAAATAACGTTATAAACGTTGTTTAAAGTTGATTGAAGAACCCAAAGTATTGATTCCTCTTTCTTTTAGTGTAAACTTTGCTGTTATAGGACTATCGTTTATAAATACCCATCTTGCGAGTGTAGTTTTTACAGGGTTTCCTCATTGTTATCCACCCTATTTAAGAAAGACCGTCTTATTACCCCATATATTCTGTCCTGAAGTCCCTGAAGTAAATGGGACCTCACTGCCCCATGTTTTCTGTCTGCGGTTTCTTTTATTTGCCAGTGGTTTTCTTGGTTTGCTCAGATTTAATAGAATAAACTTTAATACACCAAGTGTTAAAACAGTATCAACAAACCTTGATTTTAAATACTTACTTTTTATTAATATCTGTAAATAGATTATTAAAATCCCTGCTCATTGAGCTCGTGCCAAGGTCATGTCCACATAGTGTGAGAGTAGTAACTACTGAATTGAACCCTCTCCCTGCAGAACTAATCGGACAATTAGATGGTGTCAATTACTCCGCCTCCTAACAAGTAATTGGGTGAGGGACAACACAGATTAACCTAAGGTGTCCACTATATATTGTACATTTTCCAGGTGTTTTGTATATCCTTACTTATCCATTCAATCATCCTGTAGTCATGATAACAGTATTGGAGTGATTTTGTATTCCATGTGTTTTTATATTGTAAGTTCTAAAGAAGACCGAACAAAGGACTCCATAGCAGAGCCACTATATTGTCTGATCAGAGAGGTGTTTGAGCTGAGTGGGGTGTTTAAATGGGTGAGGAAAAGCTTCATCGTCATTGTCGAGGTGACTTTTGGCCGTTCCATAAACAGGTGAGAGTTTTAGATTAACTCAGTAGAAGTTCCCAATTCAGTGGGAAGCACTGGATTCATTGTTGAATATTAACCATAACAGATTTTACAAACAATCAAATGTCTAGATACATAACAGGACATTAGATTGGATATAATTCTGATTTTCCGGACATCATAGGAGAGGAATATCTGTATTAGCAACATAAATAAATGAACCTATCAATCAGAATCAATAAAATATAATTAATCAGATACCTGAGAATGTATCTCTTGTTATTGTCAATCACATGGCGAGGATCCTTTTTATTTGAAATTAGGTTGATATGTATAGATCTATCTCAAAAGCATTCATTTACAGGCAGTTACGGGAGACAGTGGACTGGATACTATCTGAGTCGATGTTAATTTATTACATTCGTCTGTTCCGTGAATCGATGTGGCCTGATGGAGTGTTAGCTGAACCATTCTCTCCTCGAACTGATGCGGAGAAGTTGGCGACAAGAATACAAGCTAAACAGAAAATTCTTAGCAGTACCCCAGGTAGGACGGTCCTCTTTCTGCCCATGGTGGTGCTCAAATATACAACTAGCGGATTTCGGTTAACAACTTTCATCTTGTGATAATGCTCAAATATATCGAAGCTTTTTTTCAGGAATATATGTCTGCTTCAGGTATAATCAAGCTTCAGGTATAATCAAGCTTCATTTTGCCCTGATACTTTAGGAGCTAAGGGACAACACGAAGCGGATCTATTTGTATTGCATCCTGTGATTGTCTATTTGTACCCATTCAGTATGGTTTACAGTGGTTTCCTTCAACCATTGGGCTGGCAGGAGATCAGGAGTAAAATAACCTGATGTACAATGTTAAACTCCAATCACTCAACCATTGGGCTGGCAGGAGGTCAGGAGTAAAATAACCTTATGTACAATGTTAAACTCCAATCACTCAACCATTGGGCTGGCAGGGGGGTCAGGAGTAAAATAACCTTATGTACAATGTTAAACTCCAATCACTCAACCATTGGGCTGTCAGGAGGTCAGGAGTAAAATAACCTTATGTACAATGTTAAACTCCAATCACTCAAACATTTATTCAGATGTGAAGTATAGGATTTGTAATGTCGTTTCAGCAAAAAAAAGAAATGGATTATCCAGAAAAAGTTAATTCTGTATCTTTCCATATGTTTTGATGTAGTTAATTTGACCATCCATTACCAGTATAGGAATCGCACAAGGCTCCAGCAATTGTAGGGTGATTTTAACAAGGTTTCCTCAGTATTAAAGTAGAGCAGAGTGATAAATAAATGGACAATCTGTCGTCGTATAAGTGAAATACCCTCGAGTACGACATTAAACCCCCTTTTAGCAGACTAAATTTATTGGGTAACATAGACACTGGCCAAAATATAAATTTTCAATTAATTCAATAAGCATACAACAGGTTAGGAAGCTTGTAAACATTTATCTAGGTCAACCTGTGGCATCCTGGTGTGTAATCCGAGAAAGTGTACCCCATTGATACATGTGAAAGTGGCTATCACAACTGCCCTGTTACAAAGGTAAATAGTCTGTCAGAAGTCCATTAACTAGCAATACGAAGAGCTATTTTCAGTTGTGTAGACAACATTGTTTTCTTCAGCGATGTATAAAGAGGTAGAGTGACATCGAGTGTAATATGAATGCAGTCAGCTTGCCAAATTGTGTGCATTGCACCGATTAGGTTTCAGTGGGTAATCTTGGTGACCAGATTGGTCTTCTACACCCTTGAATCATGGAAAATCATTTGTGGTTTATTAAAATCTAGTGTTGCTTGTTGTTGAATGAGCAAGTTTTAGAAAGAATGTTCACACTTCAGAATAGGATGTTTTATACTTTAAGTGAATGGACATCCGGGTTTATCAATGATAAACTAATATGTGTGTTTATTTTAACAGATGCACTGAAGAGTTTAGTTGGAGACACAAATTCACGACAAGGAACCATAAAGATGTTTGAAGTTCTCCAGAATACAAAACTAAACAAACATTTGATATTTGTGAGTTGACGAACATCTATATGTACATTATTTTGTACGGAATATCTTCTCTTTTTTTTTCATCAAAGATTTTTTTCATTGATGAATTGTTGAAAAAAAAAAAAATAAAGTAAGATTAGCATTTAATGCTTTGACTGTTTGGTGAGAAAGCATTCTAAAATATAATCGGTCTTATGTCAAGACATTGACTCGAAGTACAAAACAAAATAGCTCTAGTGTATCTTTTTGTATTTGCCAAGCTGTGGCAAACATTGCCCCAAATATTGGCGGAAATTAATGCCCAATGGCTGGCATGGCGATAGAGAGTTGTCCTTGTCTCGTTCACTATATAAACTCTCGCGAGAATACAATTGGTGAGAGATTCACTCCTGCTGTTGGTACTGGAAAATATCCTAATCTAAAGTAAAAAACAGTTTCTGGTTAAAAGCTCAATTCAAATCAAACCTCATTTTTACCATGACCAGTTGCCTCAGTAGCACTCTCTAAAGAACAACAGTTCAGCTCCCCCCTGAGCTACTACTCTCTGCCTACTGAACAGGCCTCCAGTTCATGATTGTGAAACTAAATTCAGAACATACATGTAAGTACTGTGAAATCAATTGGTTTTTGTTTTTCAGTTAACTAATAACTTTCTATCTTTCAGATTTTAATTCAGCAGTTTTTGGAGGATCTTTGTCCAGAGTTGACTCAGGGTAAAACGAGAGCTGACACAGGCGAGATGACGTCTTTATAAGGCATATACTAGACTAATGATCAGAGCCTCCATTTCAGAATGGGCGTAAATCAAGTGTTGGATAAGATTGTATCAGTATTTTGAAAAGGATTCCAAATGTTGGGTATTACCAGCACACATTCCCATGTAAAGAAGCTGTAGCGTCTATTCTGTGTCACTAGTTGATCATTTTTTTTTTTATTATTGCAAATTTAACAACCATTGCATACAGAGAATTAATGGAAAAGACTCCGGGATACCGGTCAATGTTATGCATGAGGGTCCTTTGAAGGATTAAGACAATGGACTGAATTAGCGTGTGTGTGTATTTTGACTTTGAGAGGTGTTCAGTTAAGGGTCTATGTACTAACATTCCACTGATAAAACCGTGACAAGACATCTCAAAACAAGCACTGCTATAGTTTGAAGGAAATAACTAAACAATCAAAGAAACTATAGCAAGACTATTCCAAGTTGGAATTGGATGCAAGAAGTTGGAATTGGAATGCTATTTGGAAATTGTAAAATCCAAATAATTATAGAACATTGTTCTAAGTTTTTCATTTTGCAAATATTAATTTTAAAAAAGTGATTTATACCTACAAATTTTTTGTCAAAAGCAGACTTGTAATGGACTAATTTTCCCTTTATTTTAATTGTTGATTTCGATTTTTTGCATTGTTAAATATATATCTGGTCATTATTTTTTTTTTACCAAACTTATAATTTTGTCTTGTTTTTTATTTAATACAGATGGTATTATTTTAACTTTAAAACATGTTAATTGACAAACATATGTAAATTTTGTTTACATTGTTATATATGTATATATGTATTAAATCAGATTACTGTTTTGACTAAACACTTAAATTATCATTAACATCAATCAGTATGTTGTCTTATTTATTATCAAGTATTGATATTTTTTCTTAATAACCTGTTAATTTGCAAACATTCTAGTCAATGTTAAGAACCGTTACCTTGATTGGTTTCAATGTTTCAATGTTAAGAACTGTAACCTAAATCAAGTTTAGCGTTTCTGTCTCTTGGTGCTGTAAAGGGCTGATTTTACAAATGTTTGGTTAGGTTGTGTTGGAGAAGGATCATTTTGTTCTGATTCTAGCCTCCTGCTTGTGTAAGGTTAACTATACAAATCAATATTTTCAAGAAAAAAAAGAGCCTAGAGTTGTGTATGTTTCCGTAGCCTTATGCTATATGTACAACCAGGGTACAACATAGCCAACACGATTGCTGGTTTTCATAATAATTAAGGACTAGTCTTTATTCAACTAAGTACTTTGTGTCCTATATATGGAGATATACAAATTCAAGGAATTGCAATGATGAAAATAAATTTAATGAAATTTTATAAACAATGTGATTTTGTTGGAATTGATTTGTTTGGTTTGAAAGTTGTTATGCAGCATTATGAATTCCCCTTGGAAATGTGTACCCGGTTAAAAGGTCCACTTTCAGTGTGGTCTGGGGTCTCCACGTAGCTTTATTAGTTTCTGTACCTCCACTCCATTATCACTTCATTGGGATATGAAGGAGGTAGAGTCTACTGGGAAATAAGAATAGTGGGGAAAATGTAGCTATGGGGAATCGATCAAATATCAAGATTTATTAAAAATCATTGAAAATCGAGTTATATTATATGGTACTTACGTCAATGGGATCATTTTTGGACATCCAGAAGTAGCGGACTCCTCATTGTCAATTCTGAAATAAAAACCCCTTACATTTTATGGTTGTGCTAGTGTCAATTAGTGTTGGAATACACTGCAGTCATAACTGAAATACCCTTAATCACGGCGCAAAAATCCCATCAATCCATGAATTAGAAAATTTAGCAGGCCAACATCTCATTAGCCTACTTGTAAAAGTGTCTAAAACAATAGGTTTGTGAAATCAAAATTCTCATTGGGATCAGAGCCAACAATCATTTAAGTTCCGTTAGGTTACAATTAGGCCTAACTAGTAATCCCGATACTTGAATGTTTTTCCTTTCCTGATCATTTGGTTAAAGTTCATTTTGAAATCATGCCGGTTAAAAAAACAATTCTTCCCTCTGAAGAGGAAACCAAACAAATTTTTAGAAATAGAAGCTTATTTGATTAAAACTCTTCAACAGACCTGCCTGCTCTGTATTTTGTACATAGAATTCGTTGAATACGTTCATTAAATACTCTCTCACAAAGTTCCAGCTAGCGTAGGGCCTGTAGTCAAGGTTAACAAACGTCTTACTGATCAACTGGATAAAACCAAACCACCCCTCTGTATCCGAGGATTTATCACTCTCATTCTCCTTGTAGATCTATTTCTTTATTGGACATTCTCGTTTTTCGTTATTTTATTCTAAACCTATACCAGCCAATTAATGTCTTGTTTGCTACACATTTGTCACATTTTCCATACCAGGGAGCGTCTCTAGAGATGTAGGCCTATGTAGGTAACTCATAACAACTCGTCTATAGATTAAGATGGAAGACCTATTCAGAAGTTTGTCTCCTATAGAGGATTCTTAGGTTTTAATTATCCGATATCCCGGTCGCGAATGTGATTAATTAAAATATATATGTTTTGAATAAATGAAGAGAAAAAAATTTGCTGTATATATGTGTGTGTTGGTTATACCATTAGATTTCAACCAACAATACAACCTTTCGTTCCCATGTCATCCAGATATATAGATCGTGCAGCTAACAATGGCAAACAAAACAAGATATTTTTTAAAGAAAGCAGGAGGTATAGGCCTTCTCGCGTATATATATTTTTTTAGAAATAAATTTGTTGTAACAAATTTATTTCTAAAAAAATATGTATTTGTTTGATGCGAACACCATCCGTAAGCCTAGCTTGGTTTTCCTACCGTTTTAAACAGTCATTCCATGTGTGCAAGAAACTGTAATAGGCCTATAAGTATACTGCTTGGTATGGTATTATGGAAAGTATACATATATATATATGGTCCCGGGTTCGAATCCAGGTGGAGGCAAGCACATTTTTCTCTCTTCATTTATTCAACATATATATAAATTAGCTGAGGAATTAAGGGGGAGTAACTCCCCTAAGTTAAATGATTTTTATGGCCAACGTCATAATGAGTCACATTTAAAGCTGGGTTATTTACCTTCCGTCTGTGCTTGTCTCTCCCTTTTCGTGCCAGAGAACCGCATGGTTGCTACGCTTCTCAGTATTTTCTCCGCATTCTCTAAAGAAATGGCCGCCCAGAGAGAAAGAACCTTTCTTATGATCAAGCCTGATGCAGTACAAAGGGGACTGGTAGGAGAAATCATCAGCCGATTCGAGAAGCGTGGCTTTAAACTTGTCGCCATGAAATTCGTGAAGGTAAATTATTCTAAACCGGCAGTAAGCCACGTGGGCTGCTCCGACATTTTGTTTACCAGGTCGACGGGTGTCAGATTAGTGTTAAAAGCTCGATGGAGCTATGCAGTTTTAAAAGACAAAAATGTTGCTGTGGTTCGATTTCCTGAGGCTGGAGGGGAAATCGCTGTTATTTATCCTTTTCAAAAAAAAAAGTCGAATATCCAAATGTCGCAAATATTGAAAATTAATTTTACACTAAGTTAAATTTGAGCCTGTATAATTAAGTTTTCTAGTAATTGTAATATCGAAATGGGATCTTCCTTTTAGAATTTTCTCACGGAAATTGGTGAGATTGAATGGTTTTTGTTTATTGTGCATGCATG
>JAQQZZ010145553.1:0-12873 GCA_030265115.1 Mopalia vespertina | reverse complement strand
TTGAGGATACCATAGGGCCATTTCACAGGTATGACTAGGGTTGAGGATACCATAGGGCTATTTCACAGGTATGACTAGGGTTGAGGGTACCATAGGGCTATTTCACAGGTATGACTAGGGTTGAGGACACCATAGGGCTATTTCACAGGTATGGCTAGGCTTGAGGATACCATAGGGCTATTTCACAGGTATGGCTAGGGTTGAGGATACCATAGGGCCATTTCACAGGTATGACTAGGGTTGAGGATACCATAGGGCTATTTCACAGGTATGACTACGGTTGACAGGTATGACATAGGACACCTCACTGGCAAAGAACACAGACAAGATTCAATGCAAGTACAGGTTATAATACACCTCGCAATAAGATAAAATATGCCAATTCTCAACAATAGGCGCAAAAACAGATTGGTTTCAAGTTGCTCCTTAGTTCTGGGAGAGGCTGGACAGAATGTCCGTCCAAGATACCGGACATTCGCACGAAGCTCTGTGCTATATGACAACGTGTACATCCTTTATAGACTAATCTATGACATTTATTATTAACGATTATGGTATTATTGATACAATATTTAAAACCATGACTACAAAATCGTCATGTACATGATGTCAAAATGTTATCCATTAATGACTTACCAAATAAATAACGAATGACACGTAGATCAGTAGGACTAACGCTGAGAGTAAATAGACATACCAAGGCTGTGTCACATCCTAGAATAAAGGAGCAAAAGTTGCATTTACCCTTTCACGCGAAAACATGTAAGTTTATTGAGCAATGGCCTGATTTAATGAGTGTTTCTTTAATGGAAAATGTTATTTGAATTTCGACACATAACTGGAAAGTACTGAGTCAACATTTCCGTTTGTATTGGTTTAACAATGTGTTGTGTGGAAGACATTCGAAACAATCGATACTAAAACAGTTGTTCCTTTTCGTTTCGTAGTGACAGTAATATGCTATACCAACAAAGAAATTAATCTATACAGAATTATTGATCATTCAAATATTATTTTACGATGTGTATTAAAACATCTATGCTAAATCAAACATGATTTTTTTGATTCTTTGTGAAAGTCAAATACAACGTAGTACAAGGAATTTAAACTATATAAAAGTGTATGCCGGTGAAATGCTGTTGTTATCCTCACCACATAAAAAACAACCAGATATAGGTTGATTACCATAACAATCACAGCCAACATCCACACAACTATCTGGAGAATTCTAAAATCAATACGAAACGTTTATCAATTTATATGTCACGCAATATCCAATTTACTCATTACTTTAAGAAAATGTAATATATTCTAAATTATAACACAAATACATCCGATTGTTTTTAAATGTGTTTGAGGAATTGGTTTTGATGACTCATTTAAAGGTTGTGTTAACTATAGAATGAACACCGGAGATCCATTAAATTCACAAACTGACCAAACCGTTACCTGCCATTTTTGAAGGATCCCATAACTCTTGGGCTGTTGGTGAAATGTAATATAGGGAGCAAAGCAAATGGCAACTGTACACTCTGAAGAACGTTAAGCCAGTTATTCAGTATATCTAGTTGACTGGTTGCTAATAGTGCTACGCATATAGTGGGTACTATTGCTATAGACCGGGTCAGTAACACACGTTTCCATTTTGCCCAACGGATCTTGATGAAGCCCTAAACGAGAGAGTGGAGATGACAATAAAACCGTGCAATTCTATAGCAATATAATCTTCCAAAAGATAAATACTCCGAATATCATAATATAGCACAGATAATAAGTGTCGGAGAAAAACTTAAATGTGCTAGAAAGAACCAATAACAGTCTAGTATTCGTTAATAGTTTGTTGATCTATTTCAATATAAATTTGAATGTGATCAATATTTTATGTTACGTTAGGACAACGGTACAACCAACGGTCGGACTACTTTTTCCTCGTTTTAATTTCAAAACTGGTTATGAATTAAATAGTTGTAAAGGTTATAAAGGGTCCACACATTTCTCATAACATGGATCATTTTTGGGAATCCGGCAAATAATGTTTAATTTGCTCTGAAACTTCCAATATCGGATACAATGTGATTTGTAGGACTAGTACCTCAGTCTATTGAATAGGTTGACACATCTTCACTACCCACTCGAGTGTTCACCATCTGAGCTCGATTGAACCAATCAAAAAGTGTCAACATACTCCGAGTTACCCAACAAGGACCCCACTGTTTATCAATTGATTTCCACTAGTAGACAACCCAAACAGATAAACCGATCTTTTTAAACCAATTACCACTACATCTTCCTCTTAGCGGATGTCTACACTCTGACAAACTCTCATTAGAATCAATAGAGGCCATCTACAAAGACAGTATCAACAAACTATCCGCGGCTATACACTAGGGCGACATTGTGACTGCTAGTGCAACAGTCATACAAACTTAATTTACTTTCACCACGAGAACATCTCTCTTAGCTTTATAAATTTACTTGTAACGAAAAAGAACAAAATGTCACTTGCCTCCATCACAAATTGTCCAGCATATGTTCCCTGAAGTAAAACAAATAAAGCACAACAAATTAAAATGTTAGGGAAAAGCATCGTATAATCGTCTTCCTTAATGCAGCGCGGGTGGTTGGAGAGAGCTTCATGTTGCCTTGGTGCCCTCAGAGCTAAAGGGGAACAGGAAGCCGATCTGTTTGTGGTGTCTGTATTGCGTCCTGTTGTTGTCCTGTATTTGTCCCGTGAGGTCTTTGTTTGTTGCCAGTGGTGTCGAGGGTGGTTTCCTGCACCCTTTGGGCTGGCACGTCGTCATATAAGTGAAATACCCTTGAGTACGACCCCAATCAAACAAACAAACACATCCTTAATGCAGCAAATATGATAGAATTAACAGCCATACATAAACGCCATGGTAACAGGATAATAAAAGTGTCATATCGACATCGTGGGAGTATAACGTTTACTTGGCGACAAGAGAGATTGGTTTGGAAGTAAGTCAATAATTAACACACGAAGTAAGTGGATCAATCTCCTTATGATTTGATTAGCTGGATTTCTGCCTGAAAGTTCATTTGAACTGCACTAATATGCCGATGATCACATAAATGAGGACACCTATAAGAAACAGCTTTGCACATTATTCGCATGTTTTTCTGGAACTTGCATCATTAAAATGAGATTCTGAGGTCACACCTTATCAACTTATAGATACATCTGCATATTTTAGTCCGTCAATTCTACTTCGATATAATACAACTTAGACCATTTCCAACTGGCGTTCAAAGGCAAAATACATGGGGCATTTGATTGAAAGTTTAAAAAAATTAATAAATACAATAATTTAATATAATGCAAATCCTACCGTCATAGTAGAGCTTTGTCCAGCTGCTAGTATCCCAATACCCCAAATTATCTTCATAGCCAGGCCATACTTCTCTGCTATCCATGTGCCCTTATAAAACACATAACCAGAGTCAGATAAAACGAAGTCTTTGAAATTTAGCACAAAATCTGTGTATTCCTGCGTGCATAAATGGACAGCATCGACAATTAACGTCTGCTGGCAGTAATTCTTCGATTGAAATGTAATTTTTTTTATGTTAATGAATAAGATTATCATCAGTATCTTGGAGCTGTAATACTGGAATGGTGTGTAACAGAACAAGATGTGATTAGGAGGATGGTTTGTTTGTATAATTGGAACTGAATATCTTACGCAAGGACATGATGGCGGATTGTTCATTTCACACTGTTCCTCGCATAAATACGGTGGAAAACCCGAGAGAAAACATCGTAAAAACACACACACGATTGCAGTATCCACAACCTGTGACTGATTCATATACATGTACCTGACGTTTTTGTTTGTTTGTTTGTTTGATTGATTGGGGTTTAACGTTGTACTCAAGGGTATTTCACTTATATGACGACCGGTTGTCCACTTCACACTGTTCCTCGCATAAATACGGTGGAAAAAACGAGAGAAAACCTCGTAAACACACACACACACGATTAATTGCAGGATCCACAACCTGTGACCGATTCATATACCTGGCGGTCGACAGGCAGACTCGAACCCGTGGAGACACATCGAAGAAGGATTAGAAAGCAGACACACTAACCACTAATCTAGGGCTGAGGGGATTTCACATTAAGCAATTAGGATTTACATTTGCACACGGTGCATTGGTATTTTTGTGCTGACGTATGTTGTCCATTGCGGTTTATTGTTCCATTTGATTTCATATTTTCGCCATTAAATGTTTTGTTTTAATAAAGATGGAATAATTTAGGCAGGTAACAATGGTAACAATAGTTTGTTCTATCACTTGATTGATAGGAGTAAATAAAAAGGCGATTTTTCTCAAATGTGTGTTTTTAATTCTGGACGACAAAAAACCCTCAAAACTCACCGCAGATCTGAGACTAGCATTCTGATACATATCCCCAGAGAAGGCGGCAGCGAACACAGCAACAACGAACAGATTTATTAAAAACGACACAAACAGAGCGATGGCTAAAAAAGAAATAGCAGAATATATAATTGAACTATGTAAAACATTTTTACGTGATTCTTAATTCAACGCCAGAATAAAATCGGGATAAAAGTTTAGTCCTACGGTAAATGTAGGCTTACCCTCAACATTGAACCACCATACTCTGGTTGGTTTGATGGATTGATGTTTACCGTCGTCCCCAAGCGTATTCCAGTTATATGGCGACGGATTGTCCACTTATCATTCTGCCTAAATTAAATACAGTGGAAACCGGGAGGAATCCTCGCAGAACCACCCCTGTGATTGCCGGAGTCACATCTTGAATATTCCTTATTCTACGCAGGGACTCATACCCGTGAGTGGTTCATCGAATGGGGACTAGCAGTCCGAGACGCTCACCACTGAATCAGGGCAGCTAGCCCACTCGATTGGAGAATATATTAATGGTATAATGGTATATTTTTAGACATACAAAACATTATCTGTGAAAGCTTTGGTTCCGACCCTTAGGACTGATAGGTACGTGGGTG
The DNA here is from genome assembly GCA_030265115.1 of Mopalia vespertina. Taxonomy (NCBI): domain Eukaryota; kingdom Metazoa; phylum Mollusca; class Polyplacophora; order Chitonida; family Mopaliidae; genus Mopalia; species Mopalia vespertina. Next base: position 7,858 of record JAQQZZ010145553.1, on the reverse strand, counting down.
TTGCTTTAACGAATCGCTAGTGTGGCAATGAATTATTGGTAAAAAAACACTGATTTGAAAGAACTTTGTGTAAAATACAACTGATGTGGTGACGATAATAATTTCCCAAGTTCCATTTTTATTCACATAAGATCCGAGGTGATCAATCAAAGCTGTCCGGGTAACCACGACTGATTGTGGAAGAAGATGCATTCAGTAATAGGTTTATTTACCTGACTCAATAAAATAGTACATATTAGCCTCAGCTATTTTCTTGGGATTTTTCCTGTCAACCGCTCGAGACTAAAATAACAATAAAATAGCAACAGCAGTCAAGATTGTGCAGTACGTCTGTCCATAACCGTTATTACTATAGGGTTCACATAACGGCCCTCTTCCAGAAAAGAAATGGATTAATATTTAAATGAATGATGGATATATAACGCTGTGCTAAAAGGCATGAAATCAACAATACAAGCCACACAGTAACAGTTGTGGAATGTGAAATATATTGATGTGTTGAAAAAATTAATGTTCCTCCACGGCTAAGGCGACACAGGTCGAGTATTGGAGAAATTTTTGTACACGGATTTCTCTGTATCATCTGTCTTCCAAGGTTCTAGCTGTGAAGTAAGCTAGACCAGAATCCGAGAAGGCAAGATGGAAAAGATAGGCGCAAACCTCGCTGCCAGTCCAGCCTTGCCCGCAAAAAGTCAATCAGACCAATCAGATTGCATCTTTCATACATTCCACAATCATAATGGCAACTGTAAAAAATGGACGATATATAATCACAGAGAGTTTAAAGTGTGAACGGCATTATTATTTTATTTATGGCTGCTCAATTCTTCAATAGTTCAGTGAAATGTGCTTTTGCAGCAAGAGTAAACAGGGATGAATCTGGTTGTATGCACTCAGGCTCTTAGGTTGTAGCAATCAGTTTGAAACCAAATCTCCTCGATATTTTAGTGATACTGGACTCCGATCTGGTCAAAGTATATAGTAAACGGGGCGGTATAGCTGAAGAACCACAGAGCTGTTCCCAACATCTGATGACATTTCCCCTGGACTTTCTCTTGCGAGCAAACAAATGAAAGTATACCTGTGTTTATCGCATCCTCGTTTTATCTGGCTTTTCATTAGATAATTGAGACAGTGACCCTTTTTTTAACCCTGTTGTAAATTACAAACCTACTGACCAGGCTTGCCAAAGTCAATGGACACAGTTTAAGACAGATATTGGGCGAAAGCGAATCAACAAATCAGACTGCAGTGTAATAAGTACTTTTGCGCTGATTTTCGAATTTGACATCTGTCATTAGACTAATGCTGAAGCTACCGAGTCAGTTTAAAAAGAATCGAACACTTTTAAACAAGATATTGAGCGGAAACGGGATACGATTTTATTGACAGCGTAAGTCTACATTCAGGTAAACATGTTAAATGGCCAATCTCTTTCATTCACTATGCCTTTTGTGTCTGATTTTGTATAAAATCACACACAAAAAGTATAGTGATTGAAATTAGTGGATGAATTTCGGAAATACACTTACACACAATATTAGGGACAAGTTAACTTTGTAAATATTTTCTTAGCATTATACATTGTAGGCTACATTTAACAAGGGGTGTTAAAATGGTGTTAAAAAGTGTTAAGCATTGAATTCAAATAAAATGTGATAACATTCATAATTGAAGTTATTTTTCTAGATCTAATGATCCTTGTACACAAGTCAAAGGTTCCAAACTGAATTTAATCGTGCTTACCAGTACAAGGGCACTATGTAGGTATATGTTGTGAGGCATAATGACAGCTCCCACAATTCCCACCAATTGCTGAATGGCGCCCTTGTCACAATCCTGGCACCATGGAAACCATAGACCAATCAAAATGTCTCCAGGATTCGGTCTAACTGTAATATACTGAAATATAGTGTATAAAAATTAAATGACCCCTCTGGTCTATCCAGCAGATTTTCTGATGACTAGGTTACCTTATATAAATTAAATTTCCCAGTATAAACAACATTTTAACAGAAAACAAATATTATTTGTATCTTGATAAGATCAAAGCTGCGGTTTAATAATACTTATGGTCATTTTTAAATTTTGAAAGTTATAGGGAGTTATCACTGTAACCTACACTGAATGTCAAACTAGGGTAATCGAGGAAAAGCTACAGGCATTGTACCTTAACAGTCAAGACCCGGCCCCACCCCTCCCAATCACATCATAGTGAAGTCTCCTTATGTAGAAATATACGCAAGCAAAGTCTTAAAACTTCCACTGTTCTGTGACATTAAATATAAGCAGTTAACAGTGTAACATTAACTATCATAATGCTTACACAAAAGTCATCTCAGCGATGCCAGAAAAAACAATAATGACTTGCCTATAATTTAATAGTACTTTAACTATCACACTCTATATTATAATCAGACGTGAATGATGAATTAAACAGTCAATACCTCCTGGAATTGAGACCAACAAATAAAAGAACAGAACAATAATTATATTACGGAAACAATATACCTTCATTTGGTAATTTACCCCGGACCATGCAGGTTTAACAGATTTTACACTCCTATAAATATTTCCAAATCGGTGAGAAATTGCTATCCAATGACACAGTTTTTTCGCGAGGGTTTCTTAACGCACTAAGTTGTACTTTCAGTTGAATTTTGTTGTATGTGTTTTTGCATTATTCCTGTATTTTACTGTAAAGAGAGTGTATTCAAAACAATAAACACTAAAAGTATCAATAAGACAAGAACATTTTGCCAAGTGGTAATAGCACCTTGTGTAATAGATCTAAGATTCTTATGACGACTTGCCAGATCAATAGGTGACAGAAACCACCTCCGACGACAAAACAGAACAATGACATGTGGACACAAAGATATAACAAAACGATCCTCTTGGTGTTGTCCCTCACCGCTGAGAGCACAAATGCTACAGTAAACTAAATCTCAACTGCCCGACATAAGTAGTGTTTTAACTTCTTTTAATAATGCAACATGAATTAACATCAACGTCACACTTTGCAATATTGAGTGCTGACATTCTTTAGAATTTTGATTTTAAAAAGGGAAATATAGTTCATGAAATTAAACTTGAGGAACTTTTATATGTATTGTTCTGTAATAAATAATAACAAACCACACAACTTTATTGATGGTCGGACTTACATGACGACGACAAAACCCCTTCTGGAAATGCTTAAAAATATAATATTCCTTTAAAATTACTGTTCACACCTATTTGGCAACCTCAGAAGATATATTTTTGCAGAAAATACTATAGTTTTTTTTATATCTTTAAGCATTTTCAGAAAATACCTACACATTTTCAAACAGCTTTATAGGTTAGTTAAAACATATTCTGCTCTTCTAGATTAATAAAATTGAAATTTGAATATAAAATCAAAACAAAATTTATTGACAACTTCTCGGGAAATATGTTTATTTTTACCACAACAATTAAGAAAATAACAGTTAATCCACATCCGTCTTACCATATACAGAAAGGAGAATGCCATTGCGGAAATAAGTGCTCCGAATAACGCCTCGAGTTTGCGGAGGCCAGCGTTTTCTAAGAAGAGGAAGGTGAATGTATCAATGCCTGTTATGAGCACACCCGCCCAGATTGGTATTCTGTACAAGGGGGGAAACACGAGATTACAACAATGCATATGGAGCGAGTATTGCGGCCTCTTAGCCGGAGTTGGTATATAGGGTGTACGCTCTAGAGAGGCGTGAATGCATCTAGCTCACACGTTCCCCCTAACCTCTTGGGTTGCAGTGGGATTCGTAAATCGTAATCATGCACATATCTAGGGAGAACTGCAAATACAATTGAAGCACCTTTTTAAATTGTTTTTACTCAGTTCAAGGCCAATGGCAATTTTAGAAGTTTACCATATACACCATTACAAATTCACTTAATTTGTGTGGTTGCAAAATCAATTTGGAATTATTGCAACGTAGCCAGCACCATATCAAACTATAATATTATATTTACATGTTAAGAGATTGCACTTATGGTGCAAATCAAATGCAAAGCAAATCAAAGCTTTTCAGCAACATTAACACGATATTTGATTCCTTGCATCCTTGGTAGAACGAGCAAAACTTGAGCACACTGTAATTTACTAAACAAATATAAAAAGTAAGCGAGTCCGTGAATCAAATGAAGGTAAATTAAATAACTTAGCAAACAAATGGAATTTGTACGTGTTATGTCGGAATTGCGTGCACAGTGAAATGAGTTTATATTATTATTTTAATATTGACTGAACATTTCTAAACAGCAATACCTGCCAGCCGAGAGCAGATTGATTGCAATAGCTGATCCAATGACCTCTTGAATATCACTGCCGATAATAGCAATCTCCATCATTACCCAGAGTGTGAAGCGAGGGGCCTTGGGGTATTCCAGTCTACAAACCTCAGCCAAATTCAACCCTGCAGAAGAAATATTTCACAGGCTTTGAGTTACATAAGGATTGGTAGAATACATGCATGTCACTAAAATGTATCAATAACTATTATAGGGATAATGTAGTTTACCATACTGTATCCACAACGCTGTATTCAACTTGTAAAAGTGGTAATAATATTATTTGATAATACTAAAGCATAATTAACAAGTTTGTTTTGAATCTTTTTTATAATCTGCTTAGAATAGGGCTTTAGGGCTGTATACAAATTCTACGGTTGGACAGTCAAAAGATTCTAGTTATCAATGTAAAACGTACTGTAACTTCGTCCTTCAAATGTTGATCAATTCTAAGATTGAATTTTGTTTTATCTTGAGCTAATAAATCTATAAACCCAACAGCACCACGTGAACTACATTTCGGGGAGGAAAAGGGGCAGTTCTTGCTGCTTGGTAATTTACTCTACGACATTATCAGTGACAACATCTGCTCTGAGCAGCAACGTGTTCCTGTATAACAAGGTTATTCTAGAATGTATGGACATGTCCGTTTAGTTTAATACCTGGACATGGATCACTTAAACCGGATATGTTTTGTGAGCATAACTGAGGAGACAGGTTATCAACCAGCATATACGTCAGTGGTCACACTTATGTAGTGAGTGTAGGTAGTGGGAATCAGTAGCCGCCCTAAGACGAATGAGCTGTACCTGTGACACATCCTAATCTTGCCGCTAGTCGCTGTAAAACCAGACCCAGTACAGTGGACCACATTAATACCCATAACAACTGAAAAATACAACAAAATCATTTTATTAAAACCTTACTTAGTCATTCTTTTTGTAAAAAAGCTTTTGTTTAAAGCAGCTATTCGAATATAAGTCAATTGTGAAAATGAGCTCACTTTATCGCGTTATTCAAAATAGGAAGAATTTATAAAATTGCAATACTTAGCTTACTCTCTTGAACATTTGACATTTTACTCAATGTTCAAGGTGTCCATAATTTATAGAGAACCAATTAATTGTTATTTACCTCTCCTTTCTTTACTTTGACCAACATGTAAGCATTTCATATAGCAAATAGAAATATGTGACGTTTTTAGTAGGCCTATGACGGAGAATGATGATTAAGTATTTTAGAATGTTTATTTTAAGAAAATACAACATTTTGTTGCGATACATAAATTGCTTTATGTCAATATATCTTCTACATATCTCCAATTTAGCACTGACGTAACTCATGTATAATCCGTGCATTGTGAAATACAACAGTATTATTGGTTATACTATACGAATTATACTCTACATGTTGGGCTTAATAATTCATGAACAATGTTTGTAAAGAGTAACATATCAAACCTTATATTGGGCTATAGCTCCACTCTGGAGATCAGACTCAATGTTACCAGGATCCAAATAAGCGATGGACATCAAAAACCCGGGGCCAGTGAAAGCCCATAACTTCCGAAAACTGAAACTGTACTAGCAGCGAAAAAGAAACAGACAAAGTGTAGTTAACTTTATTAAAACGTGTCATTATAAACAGGGCATTGTCCACTGAAACCTCAGATGTTGACAGTTTTATAGATATGCTTGTGAGCACTGATGCACTTATACTCCTGGATCAGTGGCTTTTTACAACACAAAAACTGTCGTTACACCCAATGATAAAGTAATTGAATTTTGCCACGGACGACCAGAAGCGGAAGCATTGCAAAAGAAATAAATTATGTCATGCCAATAGCGTTCAGACTGCATTTGCTTGAGTTGCTGGGGTGATTTAACTGGTTGTATATATGTAACATAACTTTGTCGGGAGTCAATTCAAGTTAATATGAAGATGCAGACTGAATAACTAATGTAGGATTTTGATAGGATATTAAAAAAGTGGCCATCCTTCACAACTTCCAGTACTTTATCAGCGGCTGTTACGAAAGAGTTTGTCTGTCTAATAACAGCCGATTGATGTACGCATGAAAACAATGTAAACAGAGAGTTGTTCTACCAATGATTTTTTTATAAATAAGTTGGGAACTTCCCTGCGGCGGTATCCATCCAAGAGGATCGAGTTATAGAGGAGGAACTTACACTATCGTCATCTGGTATCTGAACTTGACTAGGTCCCACTTCAAACGTCGGGCCACTGTTAACTTTTACTTCCACATTTTCACTTTCTGTAGCGTCTCGTATAAGAGCTGGCACAGAAGCAGACTTTCCATTCTTCAAAAGTGGCGATGTTTCGTCCATGATAATAGAAGAGTGCTCTTATCCCGGGGTAATGGAGGGCTGCATTCTTGCAGGATAAAGAATTGCCTGTAGCAAAGAGATAATGGAATAGATTGATGGGTATTTCAGGGTCAATGTTTTATGACAGATTGTCAGGCGATGGATATAACGGAAAGAAACCTTGTATAAAAAAAAAACCAAAAAAAACCCCATCCATCCGATAGCTAGAGTCCCCTCTTGTGGCAGTCATATATGAGGATCACCGGAGTCCCCTTTTGTGGCTGTCATACAGGAGGATCGCCGGAGTCCACTTTTGTGGCAGTCATACATATGGAGCACTGGACCCCCTCTTGTGGCTGTCATACAGGAGGATGACTGGAGTCCCCTCTTGTGGCTGTTAAACACGAGAATGACTGGAGTCCCCTCTTGAGGCTGTCATACACGAGGATCACTGGAGTCCCCTCTTGTGGCTGTCATACAGGAGGATCACTGGAGTCCCCTCTTGTGGCTGTTATACACGAGGATGACTGGAGTCCCCTCTTGTGGCTGTCATACAAGAGGATCACTGGAGTCACCTTTTGTGGCTGTCATACATTAGGATCACTGGACCCCCTCTTGTGGCTGTCATACATTAGGATCACTAGACCCTCTCTTGTGGCTGTCATACAGGAGGATCACTGGAGTTCCCTCTTGTGGTTGTCATACATGAGGATGACTGGAGTCCCCTCTTGTGGCTGTCATACATTAGGATCACTGGAGTCCCCTCTTGTGGCTGTCATACATGAGGATCACTGGAGTCCCCTCTTGTGGCTGTCATACATGAGGATCACTGGAGTCCCCTCTTGTGACTGTCATACATGAGGATCACTGGAGGACCCTCTTGTGGCTGTCATACATATGGATCACTGGAACCCCCTCTTGTGGCTGTCATACAGGAGGATCACTGGAGTCCCCTCTTGTGGCAGTCATCCAGGAGGATCACCGGAGTCCCCTCTTTTGGCTGTCATACAGGAGGATCACCGGAGTCCCCTTTTGTGGCTGTCATACATATGGATCACTGGAGCCCCCTCTTGTGGCTGTCATACAGGAGGATCACTGGAGTCCCCTCTTGTGGCTGTCATACAAGAGGATCACTGTAGTCACCTTTTGTGGCTGTCATACATTAGGATCACTGGACCCCCTCTTGTGGCTGTCATACATTAGGATCACTAGAC
>JAQQZZ010145542.1:0-12875 GCA_030265115.1 Mopalia vespertina | reverse complement strand
AAAAACCATCCCTCGCCGCCTCGCGATTGTTGGAGCTACATCATGTGACCTACTCATATACATATAACTGTGGACCACAGACGGACACCAACCTGTGAGTTGCACATCTAAGTAGGATAAGTAGCAGGGGCTTAGCCAGAAATCAAAAGTATGTTGTCGAAAATGGTCATTTTACTTCATTTTGTAAGTAACTGGGTGTCCACTTTTTACAGTTTCCGTATCTTCTGCATGTTAAAGTTTCTCAAAACAGGGTGTTCAAATGATGCAATTTTTCACTTCAGGGTGTCCATTTGGATGGGTGGACACCCCTTTGCCTAAGCCCTTGATAAGTAGGCTGTTCCACTAAACCACAGCAAGGATAATAATTATCAAAGCTTTATTTCAAGAGAGTAATGTATAAGCTTACAAATGACACACAATCAGCTAAATAGCTGGTCTACCTTGAGGCCCTCAACATGAACTAAAAAGAACAGAATTATGGAATACTTAAAATAACTATAATTACACTGAATACAAAGTAATTAAGAGTGTAAATGAGTAAAAAAAAACACAACTACATGTAGATAATTTCTGGATAACCACTTCTTGTTTTGTTTAACAATACAAGCTGTTATAAGTTCTTACACCAACAGGCTATTTAATTTAAGGCTGGGATACTGTAGATGATGCCCTTGGCATTCACTGGAGTGGACAAAAGTCAAATCCACAAGTTTGATTAGTTCAATACATGTATTAACATTTTTAATATATTAATTTGTTTTCCTTCGAAAGAAAAAGTTAAATTTTCATTGAAAAATATATAATTTTAATATAAATTTAAAGGAAAATATTGAACTTAGTGAGATTAAAGACATTTAATTCCATCTTTCATTGAGTATAATGATTTTAAACAATATAATTGACTTATTTTTTGTGGCACCATTCACTGAGACCAAAATTAAAAAGATTAATGAGCAGAAAATGTGTGAAAAAAATATTGACCGTCATAAAATTTTGAAAATTTAATGTATATTTAAATAAAATTTAAAAGAAGCTGAAGGTTATAAAAATCCTTTGAATTACATGTATTTTACCTCTAGCCCGTTATATAATCCATGTGAATCTCACAGACACAAATAATATTGTCATCAGTCATGCAAATGATAAAAGACCTTGAGTTTGTAGATGTAGTGTCTTGTCACTGTACACTAAGTACATGTAGTAAATCTCTGTACATTTATCTCTGTGCCATCTGATACAGGTAACATCTGTCATAACTTCTAACCGAAGTGAAGGGTATGGTGACTTACATTTGGATTAAAATGAACAATAACAACAGCACATGTGTTCCGGATTGTATTATAACCTTTTAATGCTAAACCAGGGTTTAATCCTTAGATCCCATACATGTACATACAGACAGAAAGACAGGCCAACTGATAGGCACCTGATTGACTCAATTCCCCAAATGAAAGGTCTCATTCTGCATCATTGAGGCCACATTCTTCATCTAATAGACCCATTCCCCACCAGATGGGTCCTGTTCACTAAATGAAGGGCCTCATTCCGCATCATTGAGGTCCCAATTCCATCTAATAGATCCCATTCCCCACCAGATGGGTCCTGTTCACTAAATGAAAGGCCTCATTCCCGACCATTGAGGTCTCAATATCCATCTAAGAGATCCTATTCCCAGCCAGATGGGTCCTGTACACTAAATGAAAGGCCTCATTCCGCATCATTGAGGTCCCAATATCCATCTAAGAGATCCCATTCCCCACCAGATGGGTCCTGTTTACTAAATGAAAGGCCTCATTCCCGACCATTGAGGTCCCAATTTCCATCTAACAGATCCCATTCCCAGCCAGATGGGTCCTGTACACTAAATGAAAGCCCTCATTCCCGACCATTGAGGTCCCAATTTCCATCTAAGAGATCCCATTCCCCACCAGATGGGTCCTGTTCACTAAATGAAAGGCCTCATTCCCGACCATTGAGGTCCCAATATCCATCTAATAGATCCCATTCCCAGCCAGATGGGTCCTGTTCACTAAATGAAAGGCCTCATTCCAGACCATTGAGGTCCCAATATCCATCTAAGAGATCCCATTCCCAGCCATATGGGTCCTGTAGACTAAATGAAAGGCCTCATTCCCGACCATTGAGGTCCCAATATCCATCTAAGAGATCCCATTCCCAGCCAGATGGGTCCTGTACACTAAATGAAAGGCCTCATTCCAGACCATTGAGGTCCCAATTTCCATCTAATAGATCCCATTCCCCACCAGATGGGTCCTGTTCACTAAATGGAGAGACCCAACTCCCCACCTGTAAGTGCCATGACGGTTTGTTTGTTTGATTAGGGTTCAACGTTGCACTTAAGGTTTTTTCACTCATATGACGGCGTGTCAGCCCAATGGATGGAAGAAACCACCCTTGATGCCTCTGGCAAGAAATGAAGACAAGACGGGGACAATCACAGGACATAATACAAATTGAAAATACATCATAAACAGTCTTAACAGATCAGCTGTACATATATGTTACCCCTTAGCTCTGAGAGCACCAAGGTAACAGGCCAGCAACAGGAATCAGTGAGACTTCATTAATTTATAGTATACCTGTAGCAACAAATGGATTAAAAACAACTCACCACAAATAAATATCAGGTGTCGGATGTGAATAATTTTTATTTTTTACTAACAGCAGGAGTATAGTGAATATCCCATGTATAAATAAATCCAAAACACTGAGAGACCAAGTGAATTCATTGAGTCCACGATGTTCATATTGAGAGGCCATTGCTCAAATCACCCTGCAATAACGGCACCAATGATTAGCAGACAGACAGGATATTCACTGGACACACAATGTCACTTATATTGCACAGTATTGATAAATCACTCTTCTTGTAACAGAACTCCAAGGTACATGTACCTGATGTGAATAACTTCTGGTTAAGGATCAGCAGCATGAAGTCCAGGTTAATAGAGCAAATAAGTTGCTTGTATTGTTTGCGGGGGTTTAACCCGGTACTTAAGGTTATTCCACTCATAAGATGGCGTACCAGTCCAATCAGTGAAAGAAACCACCCTCGAAACGGTCACAAACAAAGACAAGACAGGATACTCACGTTATGCAAGACAAAGACATCACAAACAGATCTGTTCATGTTGCCCCTTAGCTCCCAGGGCCCACTTTAACAAAGCCTTAGGCCCAGGCTACCTTAACACTTTAGGTGACACTTACATGTCATGTAAGAGGAAAATTTAGCCCCCTTAGACCTTATGTTAAGGGGGGTTTGTGAAAGAGGCTTGTCTCCATAGTTTAGGCCTAAGGCAAAAACTTAGGTCTGGTCACCATAGCTTAAGGAAGCTTTGTGCAAGTGGGCCAGAGTAACATGGCAAAATAAAGCTCCATTCCAGCCCTCTGGGAACAAATTATGAGTATAGTTATCTTACTAGTTAGTCCAGGATAATTCACTGAACACACAATGTCACTTATATTGCACAATATTGATAAATCACTCTTCTTGTAACAGAACTCCAAGTAATCCACATGGGACCTAATCCATCATCTGGATAATTTCCTTGTCAGAGCCGGGAGCATGAAGATATCAATACTCGAACATGTACATGTATAATAAGACCAAAACACAATGTGAATATTTTACCTAGGTATATGTTTACAGTGTATACAGGTGACTCAATAATAACCTCGTTAATCGACTATAACTCTACTTTATACTGCAAATCAGCCATTAGATAACAGACGTGAGAAAAAAACCAAAAACAGGGAAGGAAATAAGGGTCGGTGATCACTGATTATATTTTCTGACATTAACCATGAATCTAAATTGAGTGACTTTTCTATGAAAAATATCAATAATTGATCAAATTCACAGTTTGATTTTACAATAACCGATTAAACTAGTTTGCTATATTAATTCAAACCCTGAAACGTTGTTTGTTAGTTTGATTGGGGTTTTCGTTATACTTATGGCTATTTCACTCATGTGATAGTATCCAAGCCCAGGCCAACAGGTGAAGGGAACTAGAGCACCTTAACCTAACTGGCAATTATTAAACAAGACCAGAGGATCACAAGTTATAGAACAAAGACATCACAAGTCGGCTTCTTGATGCCCCTTAAATAGCCCAAAGAGCACCAGGGCAACATGATGTTCCATCCGACCACCCACACAAACCTCAAGTTACCTGAACTGAATATTACCCAATGGATAGCCTTAAATGACGTATTACCTTACCCATTTTCTTGTGACAAGGTTATATGTTAGGTAATGCCATTTATGGTATCAATGCCATAACGGCAAGCCCGATTTTTGGGGCAGGAACATAGGAGCTGCACTGCACTGCCTTTAATTCAGTTATAAAATAAATCCTTCTAGGCAGCTCCCAGCCTCAACTAGGTACCTGGTAGTATACTGTCTGTCGGTCTTGGTCATTTCCGATAAATTATCATTGGTATTTCACCTGTTATACTGCCCTTCGAGTTCGATGAATCAAGTTTTGATTTCAAAATTGTCTCCACATTTGGTGTTTGTGCATATGCATTTAGCAGTGGAAAGTGGCGAAGTATTTGAAATGGAAAGCGGTTTAGCTGGAAATTGAGGACTCGTTGATGTGAAAAACTGACAACAAATGATCAGAAATAACTGTTACCGAGACCGTATGACAACAGGCACCTATGGATATGATTTTGAGGCTGGGAGCTGCCTAGAAGGATTTATTTTAAGACTGGATTGAATGCAGTGCAGCGCAGCTCCTATGTTCCTTCCCAAAAAATTGGGCTTGCTGTTATGATGTTGATACATGACATATAACATGGACACAAGAAAATGGGGAAGGTAAGACCTCTTTTAAGGTTACCCAATGGCCATGAATCGACTATCCCACTCACAGCAAATCACCCTTCCACTAAGAACAGAATTGAACCCAAGACACTTGGTACCTGAAGAACAAAATGTGTCTGTTGGGTTTAATAGACACCATAAAGAAATTATTTCAAATAAACATCTCCTACATGTATTTTATCGAAAACTTAAATAGGACAGGAACAGTTTACCTTGGTTATTAAGGTCACAGGATTTTGCTAATGTTGTCACAAACCCGAATAAAAGCCCTACGCACCCTTCGACAAGATCAGGGTTCCAAAAAACAAGGAGCAAGCACAGTGCCCTATGTGAGTAAGTTCTTTGTTAGGGCCAGCATGGGTTATGACTACCGGTAACTGGATATCCTATATTATTACATGCAATAAAGCCACTGAACACTGGGAACAGTTTACCTTGGTAAAAGGACTTCAAAAATCAATGGCCATATACCGCACTCGCTAACTACGAGTTGTCTGACTTTATACTACATTGTGTGTCAGACAAAGGTAAATAATTCCCACTTGTGCTGAACCAGTTTATGATACTGCCAAGATTTTGATTCAACATGATTGGTGTTCAATGCTGTACTCAATTCAGGGCCAGATGAAGGCCCATTTTCAACCTGTTTACTGGGGTTTAGGCGCAACCAGTCAGAGAAGTTTCTAAAAGTTTTTTTTAAGTTCTTATCCCAAATTCATCAGACCATAATCAGGGTTATGTACCCTCTTACGCCGGGGCTTAGCCAGAAATGAAAAGTATGGTGTCCAAAATGGTCATTTTACTTCACATTTCAAATAACTGGGTGTCCAATTTTGACAGTTTTCCTATCTCCTGCATGTTTAAGTTTCTTAAAACAGGGTGTCCAATGAGGTAATTGTTCACTTCAAGATGTCCATTTGGATGGGTGGACAGCCCTTGCTCTTACAGCTTGATTTTAACACAGATATTATGAAAATAATCATATTTTGACATTAATTTGGGCACACAAGATTTTGGGTGCCCGTACACTTCCCGGAACCAACTTGATTGTAGAAACTCCCCTGCCAGTTTGGGCACCCAAACGCTCCACACGCATATGTTTTTTGTAAGTAAAATATATCTTGTCCCTTCCAAGTTTTTTTATTAAAAACGATGTATATTTAGCTGTAATTGCTTAAAAAGTAAGAAAAAAAATAGCAAATGTAAAGAAATTTCATTCTATCCAATCACAATGTTCATCTCTTTCAACAGACGTACATGGTCTATGCGGACCCTCTACCATGGCTTATTCTTTGCTTAGATAGTTAATGAAGGGTGGGCAATCTTTTGACCTGGATCATACCCTACAAGTGTACATGTATTACACCTATATGACACAGGTGTTATCACTACCACACAGACACAACCATAAACTGTGAAGAGCTCTACTCTGTTTGATTGGGGTTCAACGCCATACTCAAGTGTATTTCACTTACATGTAAACGATGCTGGATTATCCATTTCACAAGCTTCCTCACTTAAATACGATGGAAAATGTAGAGCCAAGGAACCTCATAAAAACTACCTACATCGTGCGACTCACTCAAGTATCTGAGGACTCAAATCTGTGTGCAGTACATTGAAGTAAGATGAGTAGGTTGACAGGCTAAACACTAAACCCAGGCCTATGTTGTAATCTTTTCTGGCATAATCTTAATATAGGTCCTCTAAAATTTTGCGAGATAACCTAACATTTGAATTTTCCCCTGGTTTCCTGATTTTTTAAATACATAAATTTGCCTTTGTGGAAAGTAAAGCAAAATTGCTTTAAAATACAATATTCATTGATAATCGGCTGACAAAATTGGTCAAAATCAGTGGCAAAATGCAAAGTTAGACAAAGACTGTAAACATACTAAACAATTTGGGAAACCTATAAATTGGTCCTCCTAAATTAAGTTTGCATAACCATGGGGAAACCCGGTTCTGACCGTTCTCCCCAACAGCACAGGCCTGTAAATCACAGGCCTGTTTGGGACAATAAGTTCCACCAGTTCCAAATATGCACTGTTGTACTTAATTTTCCCAGTCCTAATACAAATACAGAATAGTTCACAAAGAAACTAAAACTCTCCACACAGATGATTTCAATAATTCAGGGCATTATCTTCTTGTCCCAGGGGCCCACCAAGCAACAGTTTAATTACCTACATGCATTTTCATTTAATTCAATCACTTGTTTGCTTCATTACAGTGTTATCATAACTTTAAGCCATCAATTATGTTCAAATAAAATAGCCTGACATTCAAGATCACTACAACCACATTGGTATTTCAGATGAAGCAGTCCGTTAATTCATATAACGATGTCAGGAAAAAGGGTCTAAATCACAAGATGGCATATGAAAAAAATAATTTGATATTATAATACCATACCCATTTCTTAAGTTTGCCTATCGAGTTTGCACAGTTAGCGATTGGTGCAAATAAGGGAAATGTTTTTTAAAAAAACAATTTATAAAACAATAAATGTACAATTTTTCACGGTATAAAAGGGACTGGAGAAAAATTAGGTTAAAACCAGTGAGCTATAAACCAATAGATGACCATGATAATTTTTGTGTTGTTTAGAAAGTGAAGATTAACAGTATTTTCGTTATTTTGGGATAACACTTTCTTAGCTTGAAAAGATTCTAGTTCAGAAAGTTTTGCGGGTTTCAACCTGCCCCAAAATACAATAGATGACCAGTGCAGAGTAATGCTGAAAAAACTCACCTTGTTAATGAGGTAGTATGTTAAGGTAGTAAGTCGTCTCAGGTAAAACAGCTACAGGTAAATCCTATGAAGTAACATTCTAACTAAAACACAACCACCCAATCCAACCTGAATTCCAGAACTTCTGAAAAAAAAAAAGGTCAAATGATTGTGAGGGTATTGTTTACAAGCAATAGCCAGGGCTTAGGCTGAAACCAAAAGTATGGTGTCAAAAATTGCCATTTTGCTACACGTCTTAAATAACTGGGTGCAATGTTTACAGTTTCCCTAGTATCTCCTGCATGTTAAAGTTTCTTAAAACAGGGTGTCCAAATGAAGCCATTGTTCAATTCAGGTTGTCCAAAGGATGGGTGGACACCCCTCTGACTAAACCCTTGACTCAATATTTTTTTTTGTCATCTTGCTAGCACTAACAACGTTTAGCACCCTGTTAAGTTTGCACAGAAGCAACATTCTGTCAACAAAATTTTATTTTCAATTGATTTTTTGGTTCAAGTAAATAGCAGCAGGATTCTTTTTATAAAATTCCGTAATCAAACTCAATTTAATACTGCCTAAAACACATTTTTTTTAGGGCAAAATGCATAAATACTCAATTTAAATAACTTGTCATAGTCAATCAAGCTTAAAACTCAAATTTTCAATATTTTTATTGACTGTACTACTAGTATATACTTTTTATTTAGGTACAAAAAAAGTTAGCAACAATACATGTAAAATGACTCTGCAAAACATTATTATTCTCAGATTATCGATAAGCTTTCAAATTCACTGGTAGGCCTATGTATTTTTTCATCAACAAACTTCGTTCAATTCAAGTTCCCACTGTAAATACTGAATTTTATAGCGGGGATGTAGCAATTATTGCAAACAAAAACTAAAACTTGATTTCAGATTGAATGAAATCTTAATTTGCTATATTTTTCCTCGGGGTATTCCCAATGAAATTCGGTTGATTCGGATTAACGTCGTACTCAAGGATATTTCACTTAATAAATATGAAGATGGATTATTCCCGATGAAAAAGTGTCTATAAAAACCCCTGAGCAGCAAGTACAGCATAGGAGTATCACTTCAGTAAGCCTACAACTTCAACAAGCAATATTGTTTGTTTGATTGGGGTTTTCCGTCTTACTCAAGGGTATTTCACTTATATGACGACGTGCCAGCCCAATGGGTGAAGGAAACTAAGTGTGAGCATACTGGTCTTTGTTACAACTGGAGGAGCATTATTTTCCAATGCTTGACATTTTAATCAGGGAGTCACACAACACTTCATGAAATTCAGCGGGTGGTTAGAGGGAGCTTCAGGTTGCCCTGATGCTCTCGGAGCTAAAGGGGAACAGGAAGCTGATTTGTTTGTGGTGTTTATATCACGTCCTATTATTGTCCTGTATTTGTCCCGTCTTGTCTACGTTTGTTGCCAATGGTATCAAGGGTGGTTTCCTTCACCAATTGGGCTTGCACTACCACTCAACTGGCAACAAACAAAGACAATAAAGGACTATCACAAGACAATACGAAGACATTATTCCAAAACAGATAGACTCCCGTTAACCATATACATTGTCATAATGTTAGCGAAGGGGTGTCTCAGTGTCTTTGAGACACCCAAGTAGCCTTTTGAGACACTCCGTTTGAATCAAATTTAACATAGGAAAAAGAGGGGAAAATTAAAAGTATGTAAAAGTAATGATTTGAGACACCCTCTTCTTGATTTGTGACTAACACTTTGCCCCTATAGCTATTAGAGCACAGAGGCAACAGGAGCTGTCACCAGATCACCTGCTTTGATGTTATATATTAATAGTCATACAGGTATAAAAGCAGGCTTCAAAGTGTTGAAATATTTTAAACATATAACACAACTTTGTTCAGAAGGCCTTAAACACGCTGTTAAATTATGATAAATTTTCCACCATAATCTAAATTTTTACTGGGCATGTCGTGAAAATGTTTACAAATGTACATCCATGTATATAAATTTATATTATAACCCCTGACAAGTAAAGTATGTTGCTAGTTGGCATGCCATCCTTTAAAAGACAAGCCTGTCAATGTCTGTCAGCTGATCTCCCCCTGAGTTTCACAGTGTGACTCTGCCATTCACACAGGTATTATATACAGATAGTACGGACATAAGGTAGAATGTGTTACCTGTGTCCTTAACACCTGGTTTACAGGTGTGACATTTCAATTTTTCCTGAAAATATTACTCTAGCGTAAGTTATAGTCAAAAAGGAGAATTCAAATAAAACTTACCGTCCCCTTGTTAATTCTCTAAAAAAAAACAAGTCAACTCTTTTTGCTATGTAAAGCTACACACAAAGTAAGAAGGTCGGCATGCATGGAGCGAGGAGTAATCTAACTTGCGTGGACATACATCAGTGGCTACATCCCTCTACCGATCCCTATGTTAACTCAACCTACCTTTGAGGTAGTTTACATTGTCTAGTTGTCTACTAGAGTTTGTTAGCTAGGATTACCTGATAAGTAAGTACACAGAGCTGGGCAGTATACCAACTGCCAGGAGAATATGTTAGACAGTTCTCATTACACGTCAGACACATGTACCTGTGTATATCCACATAAAAATTAATAATATGTTTTTAAAATTGCCCCTGATACAGCACATGTTTATGCACAAAAAAATGTAATTTTATGAACTAAATATTCTAAAAATATTTAATAATTTTTTATTTTATTTTTATCATGAAATGATGTGTATATGAATACATGATAATTCATTTACTTTGATATTAAAAACAGTTCTTCATATGATATCCTTTTTCTTGATCGAAAATTTGAGTCAACCTATTATGGGCCTCTTTAGCTAAGAATGGTCAGTAGAATGGTAAGCCTAAGGTACTGGGTTCCATCCTCGGTGAAGTTCACAGGCACTGGTAAAGGTCCTGGGCAAGATATTCAGGTTTAGATCTTGGAAGAAAGAGGCAAGTTTAGATCTTAGAAGGAGGACCCAGGTTAAGATCTTGGAAGGAAGAGCCAGGTTTAGATCTTAGAAGGAGGATCCAGGTTAAGATATTGGAATGAAGAGCTAGGTTTAGATCTTAGAAGGAGGATCCAGGTTAAGATATTGGAATGAAGAGCCAGGTTTAGATCTTAGAAGGAGGATCCAGGTTAAGATCTTGGAAGGAAGAGCCAGGTTTAGATCTTAGAAGGAGGATCCAGGTTAAGATCTTGGAAGTAAGAGCCAGGTTTAGATCTTAGAAGGAGGATCTAGGTTAAGATCTTGGAAGGAAGAGCCAGGTTTAGATCTTAGAAGGAGGGTCCAGGTTAAGATATTGGAATGAAGAGCTAGGTTTAGATCTTAGAAGGAGGATCCAGGTTAAGATATTGGAAGGAAGAGCCAGGTTTAGATCTTGGAAGGAGGACCCAGGTTTAGATCTTGGAAGGAGGACCCAGTTTAGATCTTGGAAGGAGGACCTGGTTTAGATCTTAGAAGGAGGACCCAGGTTTAGATCTTGGAAGAATGACCCAGGTTTAGCTCTTGGAAGGAGGACCCAGGTTTAGATCTTGGGAGGAGGACCCAAGTTTAGATCTTGTAACGAGGACCCAGGTTTAGATCTTGGAAGAATGACCCAGGTTTAGATCTTGGAAGGAGGACCCAGGTTTAGATCTTGGAAGGAGGACCCAGATTTAGATCTTGGAAGGAGGACCCAGGTTTAGATCTTGGAAGGAGGACCCAGGTTTAGATCTTAGAAGGAGGACTAAGGTTTAGATCTTGGAAGGAGGACCTGGGTTGGATCCTAGAAAGAACCTTAGTTCCAATCTCAAAGGTGGTCCCAGGTCCCTTGCTTAATGGAGGTCCTAGGTGAGATCCTGAGGACCCGGGTGAGATCATGGGTGAGATCATGGGAGGACCCAGGTGAGATGCTCTCAGGACCCAAGTAAAATCCTCAAAGGAAGTTTCTGGTTCCATACTGCCAGGAGATCCTCGGTTCTATCATCACAGGAGGTTTTGGCACTCTTGGGTTCCATCCTTGCAGGAGGTCCCAGGGTCCATCCACATGAGGGGTACCCAGTTCCTTCCCTAGTAAAGGGCCCAGGTCTCATGCTAAGTGGAGGTCCGAAGTGCAGGTACTGTGTTTCACTCTCTGTAGAGCCATGCTGCATTTATTTTTCCTTTCTCTATATTCATAAAGTCATACCTATCCCCATATTAACTCAGTCTTACCTGTACATTTCCACAAAACAACCTGAACTGCTATACATGTAGTTTATATTGTTTACTACTGTATGAAAGGATCACATAGTGAAATAATACAATCAACTGCAGGTAGCGGCGGTTAAGTTTGTCCTTTTGTGTAGGCCTTCATGTAGGCTACCGATAGACTACATGCTTCTCATCAACCTGCACTATACATGTAGTATATATACATACTTATATATCTACAACAAATAGTTTAAAAGCGCTATATACATAAACCTTTAAGTTCGCTTAAAATGAAAAAGTTTCAATTTATTTCTTGAAATGTATGAATTCATTTCGATCTATTCAAAGTTTGCACTATTTGAGTACCATGTTAGCTTAACTACATGTACATTTACTCAAGTATTTTTCGTATTTTATAGTGGTTAGACTGGAAAGACAAATTAGCACTCTACTTGTGTATTTTGTACAGGTAAATTTGGAGAAAATTGTTGACCCATCACACGGGGCGAAGCACAATTCCCAGATCACCTACATGTAAACTCATCTGACAGAGGCCCCCTACATGTGTATTTGTCAGATGTATTTTGTAAAGGTAAATTTGGACACAATTTAGACTCTTCCTTACTGACACCTGCCCATGTTTTGACCCTCAATTGAGTCAATTCTCAGGCTTACATGACCAAAACCCATCTGACAGAGGCCCCCTACATGTTTGTTTGATGTATTTTGTAAAGGTAAATTTGGACACAAGTTAGACGCTACCTAACTGACACCTCCCCATGTTTTAACACCCTACTGGTGTATTTGATAGATTTTATAAAGGTAAATTTGGAGACAAATTGATATGCTTCCGGCAGACACAAGGTGTGGACTCCTAATTCCCATGCTTACAGCACCAAAACTGCCTGATTGATTGAATGATTGATTAGTGTTTTACGCTGTGCTTAAGGATATATCACTTATATGATGGTGGTGTATTCCAACAATTATTGACACTAGCACAACCAAGATGTAAAGTGTTTCCATAATGTTGGAAAGTTAATTTTCCTCCAGTGCTTAGTAAAGACAGCATTGCTACTCTTCAAACAAACTGCC
>JAQQZZ010145531.1:0-12876 GCA_030265115.1 Mopalia vespertina | reverse complement strand
ACTTGTAAGTACGAAATTGTATATAGGAGCTTCATAACCGAGAATAGGTATATATGCATATGAATTCTCGGTTATATAACTATAGGCCTACGTCATTCAAATTAATGATGCCTATAGTTCATGGCCTGAAAACTACTAGGCACTCGGACAGCTCCAATCATAATATGATACTTGATTGATCACTTGTTGATGAAGTGTCATCAAAATGTCACCACGACGGCACGAGCTGCAAAAAAAAAAAAGACTTTGAAACAAACCATTTCCTTCCATGGAACAATTTCAAGGTTGCTTAAACTCAAATCGAGTTCATTGCCCTCCAGTTTTTCCTTCAGTGATTCCTTTGGCATGGCTTATTATCGGGTTTAACACAATATGAAATTAGAACATTACACAACTTATCGAAGGCCTTGTCAGCTTTTCCACATGGACCGGAAACTGTTGTCCAAAGAGAAAACAATTTGACGCAACTTCCGGCGTAAATGACATGTGTTGTTGTTGTTGTTGTATTCATTCGTTGTTTCGGAGCGAGTTATGGTAAGAACTTATGTCCTGGGTTGGGGCTATTGAGTGACTGTTTTGATTTATGAAGCTTGAAGTTACTTGCAGTTCATTGTGATTGTTTTATTTGTAGCAGTGGTTAGACGTTTGTGGATTTGTTTTGGTTAGATCCAAGTACCGTCAGGCAATTCTGAAGTTTTGGTCTGGTTGATTCAGAATACATGATGTAGTATTATGTTACAGTGACAATCATATATTCTATACAGCGAAAATGATCTCGATACTGTATGTTTCGTCACCCCAGCCGCGGTACCACAGTCGTATGTAATATCTAGTTAATATTCATCAATGCAGTCCAGATACTGTTACTGTTTTTGTTGTTTACAGCTGCACGGCAACATAGTCCTGATATAACCGAGAATTCATATGCATATATAGCCTAACGGCAATTATCGGTTATGACGGTTCTATCATTTAAAACTTACCCGTGAGTCTAGTTGCAGCTCCGGTGTCCTGGAAATCAGATATATTTACAAAATACAACCACCACAGTAATCAATAGCATGTACGCTTTCGTTTGCATCGTCTTTTATGGTAATCCGAACAAATTTTGTCTACCAAATAGCAGACAGTTGTCACCGCCTCAATTTGAAAGTAGACTGGCCCGGAAGTTTCATTACGTCACTCTAGTCTACTTTCAAATTTAGGTGGTAACCCTGCAGTAACTGTAAACCCAACCCTGCAGTAACTGTAAACCTAACCCTGCAGTAACTCTAAACCTAAGCCTACAGTAACTGTAAATCTAACCCTACAGTTACTGTAAACCTAACCCTGACTGTAAAGTTTACGTCGTATCTAACATGACGGACTTGCTCATATCACGTTGATTTGATTGGTGTTTAATACCCTACTTGAGTGTTTTTTCACTCACATGATGCAGGAAACCACCCTCGTCACCACTGGCAACAAACGAGGACAACACAGAAAGCAATACAAAGACATCACAAACAGATGGGCTTCCTGATGTTATTTCGTTCTGAGAGCAACAGGAAGCTCCCTCAGCTAGCTTTACCCGTGAAAGAAGTAGCAATTTAAAATTTAGGTTCCCCTAAAATACGTTTTTAAAAATATAGGCCTATCTTTGTTTGTTGATTTGAGAAGCAAACGATTTACATATTATTGATCTATATTAAAAGACGATTTTGAATATATACAGGTGTTGAAAAATTCCTAATAGTTTAGAAGCAAAATAGTAAATGTTAAAGCATTGGCAGTTAGAGTATCCTTAAACAGAACACCACGACACAAGGGGCCACAGACCTGGGCGTATACAACAAGCAGACTCATGTATGATTATTCATATCCCAATTTTCTGGCCAGAGCGGAACCCATCAAACTACAGTTTGTCTTTGCAAAGATACAAGCAGACTTGACTATAGCGTCTTGTGGCGATGTTTATAGTTTTTAATCATCCTGCAGTTACGAATATTATTATATATATAAAACAAAAATTATCTAAAGGTGCTGCATTGTATATTGAGATAACATTTTTAGAGATAAAAGTTTCAAAACAGTAAAAAGACCGGATAAAAAAGATTTCTTTTTTTTGGTTAGATCTCATTGACTGTATAATGTTTTACGGTCGTTTTGTATTTAAAAAAAGGAGGCGGGCTGTTGTTTCCCACAGAGCTTATAAGGGACAAAACAATTCAGTCTCAACCGAGTTAGGGATTTATGAATGCGTTGCCAGTATATAAAGGCACGAGAGAAATGCTATATTTATATCACTTCAAACATATAACAGAATAAAGTTTGTTGAAACTTCTGACTTTACAGCCAGGATTAGATGAAAATACGGTCAATATATTCCGTTGCCTGATTGTGAAAAACTGGGCTTATCAATCCTTGTTTACAAGCTAATTGGGATTTTACTCACATGTCACAACTAAAGACAGTTAAGTCTTTGGTCCACATCTATAGAGTTTGATAGGCACTTTTCCAACTATTTCCAGACTGCAGTGAACAAAAATAGTCCCGCGTTAAAGAGCTTTCACATTTCGTGCTTGAAAATAAATTGTTCCGCGTCTAATAATATTACCGTTGTTTGAATATCTTTCATTCGGATCTTTGTGAAATTACATTATGTTTATTTATTTCTTGTACATTTCTTTCTACGAGTCGATGGTGTCTGCACGAAGAACTCGTACGAGTTAAAAGAAACCCTTGACGTGGTATAAATTATAGGCTAAACAAATAAAAACAGAGAAAAAAGAAAAAGATAATTTTTTTACACATTGTCGAGACTTTAGTCATACTTGTCAAACAAAAGGCAGCACAGCTGGACCTCATCATCAATGAAGTTTTTTTTTTAAAATTGAAAGATTTAGAATGTTTGAACTGAGTGCTGAAACAGTTATTTTTTTTGTTTTGTTTATCGCCAATTAAAATCAGTTGGGGTTGAACCACGACTGTGTTTACATTTTTCTGTAAAATTTGAAATTATTTGACCTAAGTTGTTTTTCAATTTATCGATATCAATTATTGATCGATTTATCGATATCGAAATATATATTAGCAATTGAAATTATGCTTAGGTTGACGTTTTGTTTATTGATGCTGGCGACTTTCCCAGTTCCTCAGAAAAGAAGGCTGGTCTTGAATGGGGCTAAGAACGCTCCCCATAATTTGAAACACACGGATGTAGACCCAATAACCTTTACAGACAAATCTTATAGGATCCTATTAGATTTTGGAAATCCTATAGGACCCTACAGGATAATTGTTGAATCCTATAGTATTTAGACAATCCACACGGCTGTAGACCCCATAACACTTACAGAAACATTTTCCCTAAAGGTCCCTATAGGATAATTATAAAATCCTATAGGATCCTACAGTTGCTCAAAGCGCTATTTAATTTGATTAAATGACGTCATACCACGTTGAAGGTCTATCTCCAATCCGGTATTAACGATTTAATCTGGTGTTAGCGGCTATAATCGCCTTTCGACCAACTGGCCCCTGGGGCCGGTTGCTCGAAGCGCTATTAAATTTAATCCGCTATTAATTGACGTCACGGCTTGTTGAAGGTCTATCTCTAACACGGTATTAGAGATTTTATCTGGTGTTAGCGGCTAATCGCCTTTCGTGCAGCTGGCCCCTGATCGATACAGTCAGACCTAAGCCCCACGCTCATTGGCTAATCAAACACACTTTTATGTAAGACCTGAAATATTTAAATGTGGATGGTCTGGGTTTTTTTAAAATGAATATTGGGTAACTAATTTAATTACAAGAACAAGACAGAGCGTCCTGAATGCCGCAATACCAAGCTAAGCCGGTAAAATACCGACACCTTTGAGCCCAATCGTATTCTCGGGAGTGTTTCTCTCCACAGATCAGCAAATGAAAAAAGTGCAAAACAAGACGGCCCGGATGTATCTTAGAGTCAATGTCATGACGTTGGAAGTAGAATCGATTCTATTTTAGAATGCTGTGAGCAGAGTCAAAGATGAACCAATGAAAATAAACGTCTTTGTGTCAGATCATAATTTTAGCGACAAACAAAAGACGGTGAGCAATTTTGATCCGCTTTTAACAAGAGTGTAGTTTTTAGTTACATTTTTTTAAAAAATCTAGGACACAATCTCAGATAAACTCGGGCTCATTTCTATTGGTCGTTTCAGAGGGTCCACATAGACGAACGTCCTTACAGAACGGTATGTCGGAAATAAGCAATGATCGTCATTTCTGAAGGTTGTGTCTGAAATAACTACAGCTAATGGGGCTGACCCGTCCGTTGGGTATCAACTAACAGACCGCATTAATCAACAGAGCTGATAGAGCAGGAATATTGTTTCCAATTCTCCGGGACTATTTTATCCCACCCACGCTTACGGACTTTTCTGTCTAATGATACCCATGATAAATGAGCCACCTAAAGGTATCAACCTGGTACCACACGTCCTGGGTTAATCGGCCAAACCCTCAGTCTAATTTTAACTCACCTCCATCCTAAACAGTCCATTAGGGGAGACAATCTTAGCGTAACAGCAAAATCTTTTGATCTTTTTAACCTTATATTATATTCAACCACACGTAGATCGATCAGCTAGCTTTATAGCGGAGACAGGAATGAGGGTAATCTGGAAATATCGACTGCCAGAAAAATGAATTTGTTTTGGAAGAATAACCGCCGTACAACAAAACATATTTTTTTCTCTCTCGGATCTGGCATTGCGTTTAGTGCAATTTACCTTTGCCGTAAAAACTAAAGCCAAAAATGGTGTTCCATTTTTTCAAAAAAACAAACATACCATTTGGGGAGACACCTTTTGCGTAACAGCAAAATCTTTTGATTTTTTTAACCTCATAGTATTATTCAGCATCACGTATCGATCACCCGACTGTACACTGAGACAGGTATAGGGTGATCTGGAGAGATCGACTACCAGAAAAAGGAATATGTTTTAGCACAGTGGCCATCATACAACAAAACATTAAATGTTTCTCTGCATCTCCCTCTTAAAATACTTACAAAGATTGGTGCAGTTCAATAAGTTCAGTAAGGATATCAAACAGAAATTTTACACAATATTAAATATTATTAAATTATTTAAATTACGACACTCGACCTCAGGGTGTCCCCACTCTATATCCATGTCTGCGCGGGGTCCCACCCAATCCACCAACGTCATCTTAACTGAGAATCAACGCAGGCTAATCAAGCGAGACGTGGAGCGGAGAAAGATGACAGTGCCTTCAAAACACCAGTACCTAGTCTGTCTGAAAAAGGAGAGAAAAAAAGAACGTTTTAAAATCAGATCCGGTTGGAGAAAAACACGTTAAGTTGGGGCTGCATACTATAGATATATGCTAGCAAAACTTAATAGATGATACTCCCGCTTTTCAATCGGTAAAAGAAGTTAATTAAAGAATGACAGTAAATATTAGTAGCGTTGCATATATTTATCCTAGTAATTTACGAAAAAGAAATAGGTAAGCAATGGTTATGCAGTGTTTTATGTTCGTGAGAAAGGCAACCGGATCTAACAAAGAGTATAGCATAACTAACGCTGTTAAAAATTGAACATTTATGAGAAACCTGCGATTATACCCAGTTTTAAATCAGGCCCTACACGCCAACAGCTGAGTCAAATTTCAAAACGCTCTCTGTCCGTCTATCTATCTATACATAATATATATATATATTTAATAAATGAGGAGAGAAAAATGTGCTTGCCTCCACCGGGATACGAACCCGGAACCTTGGGGTTTCAGGCCCAAAACTCTACCGACTAAGCGATCCGAGTGCATTGGCTTTTTGTGTTTTATACCACAATGAAGTATTTTTAAAAGCGACATCACTACGAATCCCTTATCCTGGCTGGTGGAACCCACACGCTCTCCTGAAACTCGCTTATTTTCAAACAAAATTTTTCAAATTCGGACAGACGGACTTAAATTTTTGTCTCACATGACGGATAGGTGTCGTAAATTAACCTACATATATGCATCTTACGAAGTGGGCTGCATGACAGTATATATCCTAGCCCTATTCCTGTAGATAATTCAAGATTGTATAACGTCCGGAAATTAATCGACGAATTGATGTCGTTCTACGGAGAACATTGCTTTTAATAGTTCCAATGTGTCATTTTCGCTGAAATCGCAAACCTTTGGGGTTTTTTTTTGATGATGTATGTTATCTTAAATAAACGAGATGTTTTTCTTTTCAACTCATGTATAATCTTTAAATAACCCCTATAAATATGTTTTATGTCACTTTTCACATCACTCTGCTAAGTCTCTTGTTCTTCGGTATTAGATTACTCTTTTGCAATGCTAAATTTATCAATGGAACCAAGGATTCTATCTTTATAACTTACTTATAATCGACAATGGTAAACCCGAATATTGAATGTCTGAGAAACGGAGACCGGGTTATTATCACATTTCTTATGACGTCAGTTCATGTGATACTATAAAAAATCAAGTCTTTACTTCCCTGTCAGCACCATCTGCGTTAGCCAAGAGTTTTATTCCGAGTTGCTCTGCATTACAACTCTTGTCAGATTAATAGCATATAAATAGAATTACAGCTACGCCCCCTAACGGATAAAATGACCAAGTTTCCAGATAAAGCGCTGATAATATATGTTGAATGTTATAAGACAGTTTTGACAATTTGTTTAACTTTGTAAAGCACTTTTGATGTATATATGGAGAGTTGGTGTCTGTAGGGGTGGGTGCATATTCAATACTCTCATCGAGTTAGTTGAATACCCCGAACATCCTTTCTCGACAACACTTCACCCACTTTCATTGTTGGCTATCGCTGTCATTTTTACTAGCATAGTCCTCTCGTAACACAACATGTGATTGGTTGAGTAGTTCCCACACATCCAATCAATGGCTTGGAAGCCGAGTCTGATTATATGCCTTCAATCCGCCAAGGGTTATAAAGCAGAGAAGCTCGGAATAAAACTCTTGGCTAGAGAAGATGTGTCAGCACATACTAAGCCTAAGCCTAAGGAAGAGAGCGGATATTTAGGATGACTATCTATGGAGACGGTGTATCTGCCGCTTTTAGTAGACTGTCCAACCTTTCCCAGAATGAAGGCCGGTGAATACATTTAAAATCAGTTTTTAATGTACCAAGGGACATCTTTAATTTTCTTCAAATGGCATTTAACTGTAATGTCCAATAATCAGAAGAACCAAATGTTTTGAAAAAAACCCTATGATAAAGAAACATAATTTATCCTTCATTACTACAATGCCCCAAACGTAACCCAAAATATGTCGTCATCGTCTCCCTCCGCTTTTCTCTAGTTATTTAATCCACCCCTCTGGCTAAAGGCAATTTGTTTGGAGCATAGCAATACTTTTTCTAGTCTTTTCTTAGCATTGGAGGAAGATTAATTTGTCTAACATTATCAAAGCATTTCACTTTTTATGGTTGTGTTGGTGTCCATTATTGTTTGAAAACATCAGCGTAATTCATGTGAAATGCTCTTCACACCAATCCATCTACATATTATAACCCAGTTATTAATATTATCTTTTCACGGTTTTCTTTGTTCTCTTGTTACTATACAGACCTGCCTACCCGGTGAAGTCTGGAGTATTTTGTACACATAATTTATGTTAAATACGCCAAAAGGCCATCAAAATACACACAGAAATTAATATTCTGTGATATGCTGTAATACAAAAATACACAAAAATTACAAATAGATTTCTTCTAGGGTAGGCAGGTATGTACTATGGATGATTAGCTGAAACGACCATCCTATTACGCAAGTGGTATCAAGCCAATGGTTATCACGAACCGATATGTTGTGACGTCAGGCACCTAATTTCCACATCTGGTCTTATTACAGCACGGATTTGCTCCCGTGCCAGAATTGTTTCTTGTTTGTTTCGAATGCTGTCCATTTAGCTACCGTTACCTGAGTGAAATAACATTAAGTTAAGCGAAAACTCCTCAAACGAACGTTTAAATAAACCTTTCCCTGTTCAGATAGTTAAAATAAAATGACACTTAAATGCCATTAAAACCCCCTGAGACCTCGTCTATAAAGAAAATAAGAACGAAAAAGAAACATGATTAAAGAATAACACTAGCACATTTCCCTCAATCGTTTAGCTGACACGTCGTCGTGCGAGTTCAGTAAATATAATAATATCTTATTTCAGACATAACGGTTCTTATCATGATAAAATAACATCTGATACAACATTAACATTACGCTCGACGAAAACTCATTTTCGAACAAACAACCAACCAAATCATGTAGGAATAAATGTGCTCTGTTAAAGTAGCATAAGCTTGTTACTGGTGGGAAGATATCAATGGAAAAAGCGCAAAATGATGTATTCAGTAACAGCTGCTAATATATCTTGGTGACGGGACAAGATTGCTGTATTGCCCATTTGATATGATAAAGACAAACAATTCCACAGAGCATTATTGGCATGAGACTTTTAACTACCGGAGAGCAAGGCTTATTAATCAATGTCGTTTATCTATTATCGATTTCTGGAATGGGAGGAACATTCAGATAGCTATCAAAAAGCTATATGACTAAGATATAGTGTTTAGTGACGTCACTTTATGTTCAACACAAGCCAATCTTAACTGATACATGTCTTTTGTTCAAACGTAATGGTCGTTAAGAAGCTTGTGGCTAGCTGTTCGTGCCTCTTTATGTCAAACGGTTAGAATGTAGAATTATCCCCTGAAAAACAGTTCAATGGGCGAAGGCCGCCATCTTTAACGACACTGTCGACAAAGACAAACGACCAAGAGACGCAATAATACAAATAACAATAATATCTTTATTTAACGTCGATTTGTTAAACAGTAGCTTACATGGAGCTATTTTCACCGACAGTCAACAAAAACATTAACATTTTTACATGGAACATACAGAATATTATCATCGACCAATAAAATAAACATACATACATAAAAAATACACAATGTCATCACAGACCAAAGTAAGTAACAAATTTATATATTTTTTAATATTAAATAAATTTATGAAATTAGACATTGAAAACCAGAGCTAAAATGAATGAAAAAAATGTTTAACTATGTACAAGTTATAAATTATTTTCTAATTGTTATACTGTGGATAAAAAAGAATATAAAATAGAACAATTTTTTGGAAGCCAGCTGAAAAGTGTTAAAATATATTTAACTATTTACAAGGTTTAAACTCATCATATTTTTATAAAACAAAAACAACAAAGAGATTATTTATTATTTACTTTCTTTTTCTTATTTTGTTACACCTTATCTGCGAGAGCGCTAGGGCAACCTGAATCTCCCTCCAAACCACCCTCTTGACACATTGACACAGAAATCATCCAGCACAGTACCTAACTTCCTTATACACTGTGGTGTTGCTCTAAAATAGTTCGATTCAGTGCAATTACCAACCGTGAAACTGTTTGCTTTAGACATCTGCCATTTTTTTATGTTATAGTTTTCTCTAATGAATGGACCCTCTAATCGCCCACTATCATCAACAGATACCCTTTGCTTTTGTCTTCAACAAATCATTCTCGTACAGCCATTGGTCAGTAATTAGACGACTGCCCCCTACTAAACAATCTAGTCTTAGAACGTGAAGAGTTCTCTACCCACGGAAATTGTTCAGTCTGTCAAACCAGACGTTTCCACTTTGCGTCAGCTTGGTGTGTAATTCTGACGATTAATCAAACAGAATTGTAACCACGTCATTTAATCGGAAATCTATTTCTGACTTTTTTCTGGAACATAAGTGGTTAAATATGTAATTAACTTGCTGACGTAATATGTTAATACTGAAACATCAAGTCGGTGTTTGCTCATATATTTAATAGTTGTGTGTGCATCAGCATAAGCTAGTCAAATGAGTCTTTAGTGGGTTAAGAAAAGCTTTGTCGTTTTAGTTTTTGTTAATTTGGCCTTCGGCTGTCCAATGCAATAGCTTAGATATCTAAGAATAAAAATCGTATTATCTTATGATTTATAAATTTGATAAAGCATATGCACTTTTTCAATAAATGTCATTCTTGAAAATGTGGCAAATTAAATGAAGACTTAACGGTTTAATCACGAACTGATCCAGTCCGAGAAGGGTCGTAATGTTCTGTTAGTCAGAACTAAGTCTCTGGAAGTGAAGGAGATGCTTTTACTAAAAGAGAAAAATTATTAAAGTGTCCGTTACGAGGCGATGTGACAGTGAATAGTCTCGGTAAGCAGGCATGTTTGGAAACGGAAGTCTGTCCGGAATCGCTTTAACAGAAAAGCACCAAGCTTTGAATTCGTGATATCAGAACGATATCCTTGTTCAACAACAAATAAGCCTGGATTTAACAAAGAACGTTGGACATTGTCTACATTTTTACATCGAGCTAAATGGGGTTAGTATGATTGGTCGATTGATTATTGTTTTACGCCCTATTCAGCGATATTGCAGCGTCTGATTGAATAATTGTATAACATGTCGAAACATAAGTAGACTACACCAGAAGTCGAATAGATAGATGCAACCTTCCATTACCCATTACCAACAGCATTAAAGTAATTTCTATTCAGCTTTTAATACTTAGCGCTCTCCAGCGTCGGTATGTTAAAACTAAAAAATACGTTGAATTCAAAACGCAGGCAATTATACCAGTTCAAATGGATTTGTTTGTTTGTGGTTAAACGTCGTTCTCAAAGGTATTTCACTTAACTGACGACGACTATTGTCTTTTTCACACTGTTCACACTTAAATACAGTAGGAAACCCGGAAAATCGTAAAACCCACTCGTGCGATTACCGGATCCACACCGTGTAACTCACCCATATACCTGATGACGACAGACGGACTCTAATCCGCGAGTTGTATATCCAAGTAGGTTTAGTAGACTGACACGTTAACTACAAAACGACGACTGTGGGCCCATATCAAATAACTTATTATTTTTCAGTTGGTCTTTGCATGGAAACTGAAGAAATAATGCATCAAATGGTACATCTGTTTTGCTTGTAGTTTAATGGTTCCCTGAAAGGTGCTTTAAGTTTATGATGGATTACCTATGGTTCGCGCCCGTGGCTTAGTGGTAGCGTATGCGCTTCCTAATCCTACTCCAATTTACCGTTCACGGGATCGAGTCCGTCTGTCGACCATCAGGTAGGTATATGAGTGGGTCACACAATGTGGCTCCGGAAATCGCGGGGGTGTTTTTTACGAGGTTTCCTCTCGATTTTCCACCGTCATAAGGCAAGGAACAGCGTGAAGTTGACAATCCGTCGCCATATAAGTAAAATACCCTTGAGTACGAAGTTAAAAACCCAATCAAAAAAATCAAACCGATGGTTCACCAGTCTTTTATTGAATTGAAAACGTGCGGAACAAGAAATGTGAGATATTTCTGCGCACCGTATACGTCACACGAAGCGTTAAAATCTGACCGACAACCTCAATGCCGTTGGGGATAAAGAACTGTTGCGCACTTCTACTTTACATCTGACATGTAAGGAAATAAGGTCTTCCTTATCAGAATATCCAAACTGTATCGCCTAAATGTAACGTTTCTCGTTTTTTTTTGGAGACAAAATGGCTCATAAACTGCGCGACATCTCAAGAGTCTTAAAACGCGATTGTATAGTTATATAAATACGATGTGCTGCTGCGTGTAGGATGGTAAATGTAATTGAGAATTACACATGTGATAACCCCAATTTGGCACTACGCAAATTTTTAACACATGCATAGTTAATCTATTATGATAACCACTCTCTTACAGTTTCAGTTGGATCCATTTCTGTTTTTATTAATAAGCCAGTAAACCCCGATGAACGAAATTTCGTTCTGCTTGGTCGGTTTCTAGAAGTGCACGATTGCAAGTATTCTCCATTACTGACGATACGATCTGGCATAAATACACCTAATGAGGTGCATAAACAGTCTATCAAGTATCAATGATAAAATCGTTTTAATCAATTGAGCTGATACTCCAGAACTGGAATGGCGTTTCCGGGTCTCCTTAGATCTTTCGTCTCTCCCACGCTTACGGACTGAATGATAACCACCACGAATAAACTACTTTCAGGTATCAAGTTTATTAGGCACGACTTAGTTACCATGTTAATCCTAATTCTAACTTTAATTCAATTCCATCCTGAATATTTTAGTCGTTTCTATTCCAGGTGGCAATCGCAACGAAACATTCGACACCTTTGATCTCGTTAACCTGATATTATATGTAGCATCATGACGGTCGACGGACAGGTTTAATAGCGGAAATAAGTCGGTAAGTAATCGGCGGAAAAAATTAACAATCAGAAGCAAAAAGGCTTTGTGAAAATTGATTTGGAATTAAAAATCATGGTATGTCAATGTTTGTAACTATTTTAGCGATACCAAACGTTAATAACATTCGATTCATCTGGCAGACCGGTAAAGGGGCCTTACAGCAATGCCTGGCAGTCTTACTAGCGAAATAACCGTGGACACCGCTATACACAAAGAGGGGATTTATTCTCTCAATTAATTTATGTTGTGCCGATGGAGGCAGATTATCACACCATGGTAAGAGGCACTTTTCAAAGTGAAACAATACGGAACCGTTACTGATAAAATTGGACACATTAGTCACTGGATTTTTTTCTCTATTACGTGAACTGTCGAGGGGTTTCAATATTAACGATGCTAAGAAAGAAAGGGAGCACATCTGTTGAAATTGGAGATGATCTTTTGGAAAAACATTTTTTGCGAGAATTTGTACTTGTATAGTCTCACTTGTAGAATAAATCAATATTTAGATCGAATGTATATGTTTTTACTAAGAAAAAGCAGAAACTTGGGGGGGGGGGGGGGGGGGGGGGGGGTTTT
>JAQQZZ010145520.1:0-12877 GCA_030265115.1 Mopalia vespertina | reverse complement strand
CAGGCGGACTCGATCCTGTGAACGGTACATCGAAGTAGGCTCCGAAAGCGCACTCGCTAACCACTAAGCCACGGCCGAATTATGAATTATTGGTGATACCCCGGTGTGCGTACCAATTACGTATATGCCGTATAAACTACATTGCAATTAGAGACAAATAGTGAAATGTAGGCCTACGTCGCGCGCATGTGGATATTAAAACCCAATCGAAACATCTCCGGTCCACCTGACGAGCTTGTCAATCTGTGGGTGCGTAAATAGAGGACAGTTCTCTATAACTTTTCCCTCTTCGTTTCCGTCAAATAACGTTAAACAATGTAAATCCGACCGTGAAATTAGTGCAAATGCATATAGTTGGACACTTTTATCTATCGATATCCATCTATTGGTACTTCTTAAAAGTACTTCTATACATACAAATATATTTTGAATAAATGAAGAGAGAAAAAATTGCTTGCCTCCACCGGGATTCGAACCCGGGACCTTTGGGTTAC
This sequence comes from Mopalia vespertina, assembly GCA_030265115.1. NCBI lineage: Eukaryota > Metazoa > Mollusca > Polyplacophora > Chitonida > Mopaliidae > Mopalia > Mopalia vespertina. The sequence goes on along the minus strand of JAQQZZ010145520.1, from coordinate 12,383 downwards.
AAATATACATTAACATGTTAAATTGAGGATATTACATTTTATAGTCCCCTTCTGTAAAAATGTGTGTATTATTACCAAGGGGTAAAAAGGGTGTTTATTATGTTGGATACCAAGGGCATTTATGTAGTATTTTAATACTCATAATGACGTGTAACAGTTGATACACGAAGAATGCATTTACAAAGTCAATACAGGATCAATAAGCTACCCCTGTAAAAAGATGTTTATTATGGGGAATACCAAGGGCATATATGTAGGATTTGAATATTCATAATGACATTTAACGATTAATGCACGACGTGTGCATTTACAAAGTCAATACAGCTATACCCCTATGAAGTTTAATGGTGTTTGTGTTCGACAATTTATCCCACACATTACCTGCACCAATGGCCAGACTGTCGTATAAATATGGCCATATCCAAACAATCATCAGTATGTGGGAGTGAACACGGAATATATGCTAATTTAATATATATTTTACGTGTGACATATGGTTCGTTGAAACTTCCATAGTTTCAAATCAGAAATTGCCTATCGATTTTTCAGTTTTGCACTACTAAGACATAAGCATCCCAGAGATTGAATTAATGCTTGACAGAACAGCCCGCAGAAGCACAGCTCGGATAATTTAGATTTTCTAGGCGTTTCTCGTTCCACTATAACACATCAAGACAGTTTCTACGGCTATCAATGGCCATAAAGAAACATGAATAAAAACTCGCCTGACTTTATACACATATTTCAAACTTTTGATATTTCATCGGATGACTCAAAATTAAAAGTCATCTTATAGGATTTTACTTAAATAATGTGTTTTTTATTCAAACTACTTGAATAGGATTATGATGATAATGTGTTCCGACGAAGTCCACTCTGTTTATAGGTTGCTTTTTAATGTATTCCAGGAAAATTTTACACACCTTTTATTTCATGCGTAAGACAGCCCAGTTGATCAGCAAATACCATTGAAAAGAGTATAGCTAGGAAAGACATAACATGTCTTTCAAAAAATATTTTAAATGATTTCCCATATCGTGGCAGAAACTATAAATATACTGTTGTTTTCTATGTAGCATGTGAAACGTGCAATGTTGTACGACCCTTTCTGAGTTCTGGCCAATTGGAACGATCATAATGGTCACGCCGGGTCGACAAAGGGATACAGGCAACATTCGAACACACGTGCCATTTCTCTCGCCAATCATGGATATAAATTAATGCTTTTTTAAATATCCTCTCATATAAGTTACGGTTTATGTTACGGTATAGATATTTTAATACTAACACCGCTTTGAATGTCATTATATAATCCCTGAAACTTCGTATCTCGAGTCAATAAACCAGAATCTGTTATCCATATGTAATCCATCATGTGCAATTACTCAATCGCACGTATTGAAAGCAATCACGACTACTAAACATATCCAGTCTTCATTATAATTACTTTATGTGTGAAGTACTCTATATCTTGAGCTTTCCCAGATGTTAATTTACATATAAACCATAGGAAACATCATCAAATATTTACACGGCTTATAGCTGACTGTCTTATTTCATATCTGTATCTTGGATGTATATTTTATATTTTGTATATTTTCAAATCACTCTGGCTGAGTGATGTCCATTAATGTAAAACAGTGCATCTTCCTTTGTTCTGGATAAACTCTCATATACAATATTTATAAGGCATCTGATTTAAACAATAGTTTATTTCGTGCAATAAGAAATGAGATATGCGAACAGGCTCGGCCTATAACAAAGCATTTCCCAAGGCATCTCTGTCCCGAGTTATCATATATTCATCTTGATAGAAGTCAATGACTTCATGTATTCGTAGCCATTAGCCTGTTTGTATGTTGGGGGTTTAACTTCGTACTCACGGTCATTTCGCTTATATGACGACGAGTTGTCCTCTTCTGACATGCTCTTCCTACTTAAATACAGTGGAAAACCGATAAAAAAAACTCGTATATGACTCCATTACTTGTCGACGACGCTCGACAGATAGACTCGAACCATTGAGCGGCACATCAAACGAGAATCAGTAAGCCGCCGCTAACCACTGAGGCAAGACCGCGGGCCGTAGGAAATAGGCAACGACATGTTAAACTGTTAACGAACGAAAGGAGCTTGTCAAAAGGTTAATAAAATTTGTTACAAAGGCAAAAAAAAAAAAGTAGTAAGGTCTTACTGGACCACTTGTGCTCAAAATGAACCAAATTTTTTTTATCGGTTAGATTAAAAGTTGAGTATTTAAACTATAAGTTAGTGAAAAAAATAATTCGAAATCCTAATTACAAACAGTTAAATTGGAGCCTTATAATTTAGTTTCCCCACGACCATGTATTCAAGTTGCAAACCTTTAATTGCCTATTTCTGGCACTTCATTTTAAGACTCATTTAAGCGTATTTCTAGAAAACTATTCTAAACTTCAAATTTGTACCATTGCAAAGAGCACAATGCATCTAGTAAACGGTGCGTCATTTTTTTAGAAGTTCGTCCTTGATTATTTTTAATGTTTTCTGAAAGTTGTATTTTACATTTTTATAAGACTTTCCAAGTTGGGATAGACAAAACATCCACCGGGGTCGTTCTAATCAAAATTTCAACAACAAAAAAAATTAGGCACCGTTTACTAGTTCAATGGCGATTCTCCTCGGTCAACTAATTTGTTGAGTCTTATCTTAAATTCACTTCGAGAAATAAACCATGAAAAATGCAGTCTATTTTTTTCTGTTGACATTTATTTATTTTGCAATATGTTTTGAAATAATGATTGGATTTTCACCACAGTCACATATATGTAATCCTAAGTATTCAAACTCTCCAAAACTATATACATTTATATGGTATAGATTTATATCCTTCCGCATAAGAGATTAAATACAACGGGTGTTCTGAAAATCGAACAAGGGGTCCAGCAAGACCTTAAATGAAACCAATTATAGGAGTCGGGGATAGGACTATTCAGTCAGATCTGCGCACTGTTCCATTGTTCCAATCCTGACTGGTTGTTACAGCCTACAGCTCTACTTCCCAACACGTAGACATAAACCTCGGAACTTCGTAAGATATACAACTTTCTACCAATTAAAGACAAGGCAGTAGATAATTAAATTTGGAAAATATCTCATATGAACTTGGATTGTTCCTGGCTTTGTAGGCGGAGGGTTGGGAGGGAGCTCCCTTTTGCTCGGGTGCTTTCAGAGCTAAGGGGCAACATAAAGCCGATCTGTTTATGGTGTCTTTGCATTACGTCCCGTATTTGTCCTCTCTTGTGTTAGTTTGTTGCCAGAAGCGTCGAGGCTTGTTCCCTTTACACATTGGGCTGGCACACAGTAATGCGAGTGAAGTAACCTTAAAGGCAAAGGCAACTGTTTTTCGACCTAAACTTATTATTTTTATTGCATATTCGCAAAGACAAACATCTGTATTGCACTTGCATTCGAGTAGGCATAGCCGTTAATTAGTTATCTTAACAGGCGGGACTAACGTCATTGTTCGAAAACACGGTCGGTCACCAGTGTGCCCGTTTTCTTATGGATACATTGGAAGTCATCTATAACAACACGGCGTATACACAAGCGTGGTCATCCAAGCGCAATGTTAATCTGTATACATATCAAAATAGCTCTTTGAATAACACCTATACGTGTAGCATGTTTTCAGCTTAAATTACATGCGGTTTTTAGAACAAGATTGATATGTACAAGCGGTTGTTTGTTGTTGTTGTTTCGCTTGGGGACGGAACCCTCACTTTCGGCTTTATATGGAAGCATCCACCAGTGCAGGCAATAGGGGACAGCCACGACTAGATGATATGACTACTGTGTTTTGGAACAATGACGTCAGTTCCGCTTTTTAAATTTGCTAATTAACGGCTATGCTAATTCGATTGCAAGTGCAATACAGATGGTTGTCTTTGACAATATGCAATAAAAAGTATAAGTTTAGGTCGAAAAACAGTTGCCCTTCCCTTTAAGTTCGGTGTTAAACCCCAATCAAACAAATCCCTTTTTTGTATGAATGATCTGTGTATTTGATCTGTCTTTGATCGTAGTCAGTGTAGTGTTATGCGCCTTTTTATTGGTTAAAGCGCTGACGAGATTTACACTATGGCACTCCTCTCGCTCTTGCCGCACAGTACACAATCACATCTAATTCTACTGCCATGTGTGATAGTCAAACGGTGAAAAAAAATTGTATGGGCAAGAGAGTTACAGTCTTTTCACTGGTGTTTGCCCATAGTTGAACTGCCTGTCGCATAAATGCCCAAATGAACAGATTGAAAAGGCGTACTAAATTATTAAAAGTATAACAAATCTTTATGTAAAAGTTCCGGTCGGCCAAATTCCCGGCTATGCATGACAGAACCCTGCATGGGACACACTTCGTTCCCGTCTTCCGAGTTTGCTCAGTGGACGTCCTATTTCATGCCCTATCTACATACATAGTCCATAATGGTAACCATAAAGGCTGTATTTACAGTTTTAACGGTGTAAATGATGGTAAGGGGTGCACGGTATTAACACATCCAAACTGTAGTTTGTGGCTGAGGTTACATTGAGCTAAGGTGTATTTGAGGTGTGGTACACGAGATATCAACATGTAATTTTCTTAGATATGGGTTTAAGGCCGGACAAAGTTATTTCACTTATATAATTCCCTCATGTCAGTCCTTTGGACGAAGGAAACTACCCTTGATAATTCGGTCCACAGACAAGAGAGGACAGCAACAAGGTGCAATACAAACAGATCGTCTTAATTAGTGTCATCTCTGAGTTCTGGGAGCACCAGGGCAACAGGAAGCTCCATCTAAACACCCGCTTAAAACATAGACCCACAGATGGGAAAACATATTTGAAAGTTACCAACCATTTCAAATCCTTAACTAGATGCAGAGTTCTGTATCTCAAATAGTCTATCATACAATGAAACCTTATCTAAAGATAGGTCTACAGAGTTGGAGTGCACATACCTGTGTAATTTCAAGTTTTTTCACTTACCGGCTATTATGGGCTCAAGTAGCAATGCCCAATAATATTTGATATACTGAACTTTCTGACACATTTTATATGTGTTTATAAACGAGACCTAAGCCTTCTCCCATGAGCCTTGTTAAAAATACGGACTCAGGACGTGGTGATGATCCGTCGAGCTATACGAGTTATCTCCCATTAATTTTCAAAATGTATTGCTCAACGATTTCAGAGTTGTCTCATCAAAGATGGCCGACTTGAATACAGGACATACAGGAACGATCAACTTGGCAGTATCCAGGCAACTTTAAAAATGTGTTTCCTTTATTCCATATAGGTTTTACCAATACATTTCTAAGTCCATTATGACACGGAGTAGACCTAAAGGCTGGAATAATATGTATGTGCAGGCCCTATACATTTTTTTGGTAACCTTGGATACTCAGGGTTACAAATATGTAAATGAGATTAATTTTTCCAACGATTAATTTTAAATTTATTGAAAATTGAATTAATGTCGACAGAAAAAAATACAGTGTTTTTTTGGTACTTTATTTTCATATAGTAGAATAGCCCTTGGGAGTAAAAAATGTCCTCCTTTATTGCTAAGCCTGTTTTACGTGGAGTTGTTTGTATGCCCAACCTTAGCCAATTGTATTAAAAAACTATTAAAAAATCTTTCGGAAAATATTTATAAAAAAAATCAAAGAGAAACACGATGCATAGACGCCTGTGATAATCCTAATAATCTTCAACACATTGTCAATCACTATATAATAATCTCAATGAAAATCTAAACTAAAAATTCAAATTTAAATATTTGTAATTAGAATTTCAAATAAACATGTTTGCTATCATAAATTTTGAATGGTTAATTTAAAATAAAGGGTATAAAAAAAGAATTGTCGGTTTTAAGTTCAAAGGTTTTAGTCAGATCGTAATGTTGTCTTACTTATAATGTGGAATACAAGAGAAAAACCGGAACAAACCCCAACATTATGATGCGACCATAGAGCACGTCGATACGACAAGATAAAGCAACTAAAATGTTTAATCTTGCCAGTAGCCCCTAGAGTATGAGAACAAAGTAAGCTCATGCCAGCCAACCACTTATAGATAATATTTCCGTTTTTGTAGCTTGACGATTGATCAAGCCTTTATCGACTGCGCTCCGAAGATAGCACTTAATTCAACCAGACACAATAAGAATGTAGGCGTTCAGTAAACGGAATGGAACTTGGCTAAGTCGCGAAGACGGCCTTATCCGGCATACATATGAAATATCAAACAATAGACAAAAGTGGTATTGAACATAATTTGTAAAATTATAGCTCTTAACTTAAGTCATCTGGTAGTTAAAAACAGGAAACGTTTGAAACGAAAGAGTAGGTTATTGGGGCAGTCAAATTTGCCAAAGAGCTAATCATTTAGCACATTTGAAACAAAAACATAGTGCTACCCAATTCGCTTTATTTCCTTGGTCAAGGAATTGTGTGGAAAATCTCCGAAAGACATAGTTTATATATATATTTTTTTCTCGAATTATTGTTTCTGTCCTTATGGTATCAGACAGTTTTGAAGTAAGATGCCGTCTGGTTGAGTGGTCTAGGTGGCCATATGTTAGTTTATTTCACTCACATGACGGTGTGTCAGCCCAATCGGCGAAGGAAACCAGCCTGTGGACAAATATATAGGCGCGATACACAAAAAGGAGGCCCATTAAGGTACTGGGGTCCACAAGCACAGATGTAAGTGTGGAGAAAGATGCTCGTGAAGGTATATATAACGAACCTAAAAGGTACAGATATGAGACCGTGAATGTACAAATAAGGGACCCATATAAGTACAGATATTTTGACATGGGAGTGCAGATATGCGAGTACAACATTACAAATAGAGGCCACTTGTGAGTAGCTAACGGAGTGCTTGGAAGCACAGAGACATTATCAGACATAGGAGACCCATCAAAGCACACATGGACATAGGTCTCTTGAAAGAACATACGGGGCCCATGAAAGTAAATATATGGGGCCAAGAAAGTACATAAAGGGGCCACGAAAAAACACACAGGGTGCAATGAAAGTTCATAAAGGGGGCCACGAAAATACATGAAGGGGGCCATTGAAGTACATATGGTTGGTGTCATTCAAGTGCAGACAGCCTGCTTGGATTAAGGTCACATTACAATAGTCGATCATGATTAAATTGCTATGCACATGATAGTACTATTATTAATACATCGGATATGAAGCGTTTTGTTGCTAACAGTTCTCTGATACCAGCTATTTATAGGTCTACCAATGCTCCCCGTGCCAACACATCCAACAGGAATTGGCACGGTACACTGTGACCTGTTCAACACATGCTACAGTTCGCAACCGGCAAGGGAATATGAGGTCGTCCTGAAATATGCCAATTGCTTGGAAGAAATTCGGACAGTATGTAAGCCTACATATTTCTTCGTTAACAAGCAGTTTTTCCACTCAGACCATCATATGAAACACGATACAAGAAACAGTAGAGTAAACAACGATATAAACCACTTCTTTAGTTTCTTCTGTTTTCATTTATGATTAATCCTTAATGTATTGAGAGATTAGTGTTAAACGCCGTCCTCTTTGGTTTTGCCCTAATCTGACGGGAGGTAAACTCGAAGTAAAAGCTATCAACGTGAAATGTTGTCCTTTGTTGTAACAGTAATGTTCCTCCAGTGCTAGTTTACAATATGAGTATCCTTTGAACATTCTGATATGAATCATAAGATCATTTATCATTAATAGCTTAGCCCTTTTACATGGGTTCATAGACGTCCAAAAAAATTTTTTACCGTAAGAAATTCAGCCTTTTTAGTGTCATATTGAATTTTTTTTTCATTTTTTAATGCCCAACTATTTATTTTTTATCATACTTTTACATTAGAAATGGAGTCTGAGATGAGTTTTTTTAAAATGATGCATTAAAATGATGTCTCAAATTGAGTTTATTTTCCAGCTTAACTACCAATTTAGGGAAGTTAAACTGGACTGCTAATGCACCTCTGCCTTTTAACGGTGTTATATTACTACAAACTATTACACAGATGTTATTTGTCTAAATTACTCATCATAGAACTTGGAAATGGATTACTATGTTTTGTCATCAACCATTGAGCATATATATCTAGTTACTACAGCTTTTTCCTTAAGCGATAGTCAGCTGTAGATTTTTGTTTGATTGGTGATTGACGTCGCACTTATATACGAGTATTTCACCTACATGACGGAGGATTGACCATTTCACATTGTTCCTTGTTTAAAATAGCGGGAAGAAACCTCGTCAAAACTACCCCCGCGATTGCCGGAGTCCCATCATGTGACTCACTCATACACCTGGTTGTCGACAGGCAGACTCGAACACACGGACGGTACATCGAAGTAGGATTAGTAAGCAGACACGTTAGCCATTAAGCCACGGCTGCGGGCACCAGCTTGAGATGAAACTGACAAAAGATTTAAAGAATTTGTATTCATGTTTCCGTTGCAGCAAACAAACGGTCTATGCGATTTGTCTCAGAAAAAGAATAACAACGTGCGAAGCGCAGCCATATTAAACAATTCGAGATGTTATGAGAGGGGGGAGGGGGGACTTTAGTCAGAGCTGTGCATTGGTCGTACTTTCCAATCTTGTCTGTTTGCTAAAGCCTACCAGAGAACATGTGGGAAGAACGGCCGAGTTCTGTCTACCTTGAAAAGTTCCTTAGATATAAAACTATCAACTGATGCAAGGCGACAAAGGAATATTAAACATGACAAAATCGCACATTATATAACTTGACCTATTTTCTTCTTGTATGTAATATGATCTGTGTATTTGACCGTCAGCTGTTCCCTCTTCTACGTCACTCGAAAGTAGTCAGCTGACTGCTGTGGGCATTCCTATTGGCTAGAGTTCTAAAGGATCGTACAACATGCACTTGGCGCACAGCAAGCAATCGTATGTATTCTCTACTGCCATGCCTGACAATTAAACGGTGAGAGGGGTAGTTCTCTTTTCGATGTTTTTCCACAGATTCCTGAGTTGCTTAACCATTAAAGTGTTGTATTAGTATTATATAATCAAATACTTTTCAAGCAGGTTCTTTTGTATTCCCATCTGGCCAACGTATATAATATATTTCGCCCGGTTGCCTGATACATGAATATCCCCATATTGTACGTAAATGCGTGTACATCTCTCATAAACACAGATACAGACATATTATAGCCTACCAGAAGGACAAAACACGTAAAGACCTTCTGATTAAAAGATTTGTTTGATTGGGGTTTAACGCCGTACTTATGGTTATTTCACTCATTTGGCGGTGTGCCAGCCTAATTGGGTGAAGGAAACCACTATCGCCGCCACTGGCAACAAACAAAGACAACATAGGACAAATCTAGGACACTAACAGGACGTAAAGTAAAGACGACAGAGGACAAATGCACGACAGTAACAGAACGTAAAATAAAAACATCACTAACACATCGGCCTCATGTTGCCCCATAGATCTGAGAGCAGCAGGGCAACAGGAAGCACCCTCCCAAAGCTTCCCTCTGTTGAGTTTGGGTTAATTGAAACCTACCTGTGCGTATTGATCGGTGATATATTGTCTATATCATGTTAATTATAATTACCTTCTCGGAATGTTGTTGGTTATCCATAACAACTCGAGATTGATATAAATTTAGTAACTTGTATCTTGGAGTTGATTCAGAATATGAGCCTCTAATATGTTTTAATCATTCTACATCCCTTTACCGGTCTGAAAACTAGTTAAAATGTTTATATATCCACATTGGGCCCGAGTGTGCTTACTAATCCTAGTTCAATGTACCATTCATGGGATCGAGTCCATCATTCGACCATCAGATATATGAGGGAGTCACACGATATTGCTCCGTCAATTGCGGGGGTGGTTTTTACGAGGTTTCCTCAAACAAACAAACAAACAAACAGTATATATCCATATTAACCAACATAAGGAAAGCGCTCGGTCAAATGTGTATCTATTTTTGCCATTAAGTATTTACCTGTTTCTCGTTACTATTTGATATCGATTATGTTTTACGTCATTAGGAATATACTTACAGTGCTTAAAAGCCACCATGATAGAACCGCTCGTTTATCGACATCCATTGTTTTGCACTTACAGGCCTTTTGAGTTTATTTCTGTACCATATCGATTATATAATCCATGAACAGTCCAGATCAGTACTGACCAAAGGACCCCGACAATAGCCTACAGAAAAAGCCACCCATTTTAACCTACGGTACTACTTTCCATACAGTCATCCTAAATTTGCGATTAACATACCCTGATAATGAGACAAAGCTTTCCAGAACACTGGTTCCTTGTCGCTAATTACAATGGCGTTCTTCTTCTCAATGACTGACGCTATTCATAAAAAACTAAGGCTTCGCCTATTCGAATATGAGTCACACGAAATTTGGCACGATTTTTGGCATGTTAATCATGTAAGGTGAAATCCCCAACGGATTAGGAAGATAAACTATCTAAACATATGTCAATCAAACCCAATACATTGACGTTTTTTAAATGTACGAGATTTTTGTTTACATGGAGTTTATGCCCGATTTTTTTCAATCAACTATTGGCTATCTTTTAACGTCCCGTTTGCTGTGACTTTATAATTTGAAGATGGCAACGTTTACGTCATTAATATACACACATTTCTGGTTACTCGTGAGATCCAGATAAAACTTGACAGGCATATAGCTTCCGGGTTCGAATCCCGGTGGAGGCAAGCACATTTTTCTCTCTTTATTATTCAAAATATATACTATAATGTTTTTTCCATATCCAAGGTCATGTGCCCAGCCGCTGTACTTTTTAAAGTTGACCAGTCAATAGTTCCGGCAAAAGGTCAAACAGAATCTCATCACTATTTACAAACGGCTAAACCGCGCGAGATTATCGTTACTGCGGTATCATCACTACGCTCAGCCGTGATTGATGTATGAATTAACATGCAACAAAATCTTACATTTAGTTCGTCAGAAGCCTATTTACTAGCGTATGTACACTATCCAAAACACCTCAATAAACCCAGCGGATTCCAGTTGATTTTGCAATACACAACATTAGTTTAGGAGTACCTTATATTCTGAACTGAGAACATAAGAAAACTGTGAAATTTCAACACAACATGGACTATGTGTTTAGTTGATTTGAGCCCAGCGACTTGTCGTAATGGCGACCATCAGTCCGATACACATCGCTAAATACATTCAAGGACTCTCGAGTGGCATGATAGCTATTACCACAGTTAGCTTAATTAAGTTTTATTTTTAAAAACAAATTCTGAAAAGCCAACGCAAAATGACGCAATAGAATCTGAATATACTTAGTTTTTAATTAACTATTTGTAGTTACATCAAATATAATTTTTTTTTCACTCTAGTTTATCGACATAACAGAATTACAATTGATGTTGTAGGTGTTTACGCAGGTAATGTCTGTTAGCAAGTTCCATTTCCTTTCTTATGGAAATAAAACATCGCTTACACCCGATAATGGAGATAATATGCAACGTATTTTTCGATATCTATTGCTAACCTTTTGTATTTTACGAGAGCGGTAATAGCTGATGTTGAGCGAATCTTGTATTACACAAAGTATCCCTGAATTAATGATAAAACGAAAATAAAATATAAAAAGCCGATGTTGATCATGCGCGATCAAATATCAACTAACCAAATGTAGCTAGACATATTGATTAGTTAACGAGATTGACGATATTGATCGGTGTTTGACGCCGTGCTAAAGGGTATTTTATTTATATGACGACAGGCTACTACAACAGCAAATAGCTAAACGCTTTAAAATTGTATCGCCACAATAAATTATGAAATTTTTAGTTCGTTCCTGAATAATATTCCTCTATGCAGTGCTAAGTTATAATATAGCATGTTTGTTCTTAAAATAGATCCTTATATAACAAGAAATTTAATACAAGAGAAATATAATATGAAACGAGAATATGAAACCAAAGCCACGCCTACTTGTCTACACACTGGTCTTCTAAAATAGAATCGATTATGCCTCCTACGTCGAGACATTGACTCTAATATTCATTCGGGCCATCTTGTGTGGAACTTCTTTCATTTGCTGATCCGTGGCAAATGTCGTCCCAATTTTTGGCGGAAATTAATGCGCGATGGCCTGGCATGGCGTACGAAAGTTGTCTTAATCTCGTCCACTATAGAAACTCTTGCGAGAATACGATTGAACAAGCTGGAAACGATAACTTAGATATGGATGTTTAGGATTAGTTTTTTGGCTGATCAAATCACTGTGTAATGACAGGATTTCCAGAAATGTTAGAGAAAAGATAGCATATCTTAATATCATCGCTCTTGTG
>JAQQZZ010145509.1:0-12878 GCA_030265115.1 Mopalia vespertina | reverse complement strand
TGGTGTCATCAAATCGACCTTTAAGAGTAGATTATGAAATATATTTAATTGTGAAAAATTCCACTTGCTGACTTTTGTAATGATATCGTTTACATTGCATTTATCCTAATCGTTCCTATGTCAAGTTCGACATTTAACTGTAGCCCCTCATGTGTTGAGTTCGCGGACTGGGAACTTTGGGATAAACCCGCACCATTACTGTCTTACCAGGAAGTGACGAAGGGGCTCATCTTTTACAATAAGCCCCGATGCTTACAAATTTGAAAACGTGTTATGTAGCTCAACATAAAATTGAAAAATTGTATTTATTTAAAAATGTTTAAACTATAGTTTGTTTGATTTGGGTTGATATCTTTAAAAAGGGAATTTGATTCATGTACAACTGAATGACATCAAAGCATAGTCCCGGTGTATTTATACAGCTGTAATTTGTCTTGCTACGGCCGAACAATTTATGTCGTTTTAGCGGTTATCACTACATTTAGACATTCAAAATGGTAGAACGTTTATGACCACGCGGGTTGTAGTAAGGCGTGGAAGTAAGCCAGCTTCCGGTTTTAATCAAATGAGTTTCCGCTATGTTGTAATTCAGTTTGAGTTTTAGTAAATACTTAGCATCTTTAAAACGGATCTTAGTCATAGTTACTAAATATTGCAATTTTAATTCTGGCACTTCATATTTTTGCAGACTCAACAAATAGTAGGTTTCATTTCAGCATGGCCATCGTGTTAAGTTGTTGTTGTTTCTTTTTTCTTTTTCCTTTATTTTTGGAGGGGGGTTGAGGGGGAGAGGAGTGCTTGGTGCAGGACACGAAAAAGCTGAGTGGTGGGCCGACATGAGGCATAACAATGTGCATGTTAACACCACACATGTCACATTGGTTTGATAAATGTGAGAAAGTGTGAAGCGCAGAAAACATTGAGATAAGTTTTGAAACATCTAAAGGCTAAATGTTTATTTTTTCTTATCAGATATTCAGACAGATAAAGTATGTGGAATTTCAAAGGCTTCGATATCAAAATGCACTCGTTTCTTTCGTCACATTCTGTAGACAGTCATTCCTGAGCTACATACCAACAGTTGATTAATAACGTATCACATCATGTCAGAACATCCTCAGCCATTCAAACGGCGATCTAATTTCTGGTGAAATATTAGCACTATAGAGATGGGAGATAACTCTGGTATAATAATCCTCAAAATTTGCTTCAGCAGTCGATGACGTCATCGAATCTGCATTTTGTTTCAATTACATCCACAAGCTGTGGATGAAAACGTAATATTGTTGTGTTTAATAGTGATTTAATCAATTGAACAAGTTTGGTCGTTCTGTTATTTTATGTGGATCCCTGCAGTGTTTTGATGCAAGCTTTCCAACCGTTAACATTTTACGTTTTTGTTTAATATAATTGCATCCATCCACACCCGATGTATTTGTACGGACACGGAAAGAACCGATAGCGGTTTCGAAATGTTGTTAAATTGGCCTGGGTTAGTGCTTCACGTATACTCTCTGACAACCGTAAAACACTACCATACGTTTAGGTATATTTGGAAAGCTCTGTGGTCGAAAACCGAAAGGTCATGGGGGTTGACCAATAAACTGTGTCCCTATTGGTTAGTTCAGCAGACAAATTAATCACGCGAGACTGTCATGGCGGGAGATTGATGAAGTCAATTTATGGAAATGAAACCCTGTATGCATTCATAATAGCTATATTGATATTGGAGTGCTATTTGACATTATAGTATGGTGGCTGGTATGCACCAAATGTTTACTGTATTTTGTGTTACTATATGTAGGAAAATGAGCATTGCCATTTCTCTGAATATGAAAGAATGACACAAATGGGGTTTGGGGTTAGGGTTACTTAAACTATGTCTACTACAACACATCATAGTTCATTGCTTGTGATTTGGTTCTTCGAATTTTGCCGTGTTTTTTTTATAACTGTTGAACAGACAATGCCCGTGGGAAGCGGATCCCCCATACTGCAGCAAACTACAACCACACCATAACCCCATCCAGCGGCTCACAGTCACGGCTTGTTTTATGCTTATTGCGACATTTTCAGAAATTATCCATCAAAAAGATAAATGTAGAAATTTAATAAAGTATCCATCTAATCGATACATTGTAATAACTATAAATGCGGACAAACTCGTTACATTTGGCATATTAATAATATATTGCGACTAATAAAAGTGGTTTTGTAACAAAGGCAGCTGAATAATTCTGATAGTCATAACAATATACAGATCTTGCCAAAGAATCGATATTCATTTCTCAAAAGGTTGAAATCTCATCTAAAACAGACTGATAACTCCAGTCAGGTTTGTCCTTTGAATCGCAAAATAGATAATATGATCAAACCTCCAATAGAGCACATGAACAGATCGATATTATCATTTATATATTGGATAAGTTGACAATTTGTATATTTCTGGGTTGTATACAATAATATTAACTTATTATATCGTGCGATAACACATCGCGAGCCACCCGGTGTTGTTGTTATATAACCCAAAACCCTGGAAATGTAGAATTATTGAAATAGAAATAAACAGCTATTTATGCACCAATTTCAAGCCAATTTGAGCCTGCTCTATCTCTGAATAAGTCAGAGGTAAATTTTGTTTTGTACACGAATTCTAAATAGAAAATAACAATGTCAAAGATACAAAATACGTAGACTAATAGTACAGTTCAGAACCCTGGATCAAAGATTACTGATTGAAACTGGTCGGTGGAAAAACATTGCAAGGCCCGAGCGGGTTTGTTCCCTTTGTATAGCTCCTGCTCAGTGAGGGATGGGTTCTATTATATATTTACATACGTATTCCCAGGAACGTAGACAAAATTCGGCGTTGTCCAAACTTTTCTATCGATCACAGCAGAACGCATAATAGTTACTACTATATTCCATTAAGATAAAGCGATACTAATCAAGACTGCATTGGGTATTTATAAATAAAGTATATGTAACATATAACATATAGCGTATTTATGTAACATATAGCGTATATATAGCTATATGTATATATATGTTTTAATACAAAGAGAAAGACAATATTTTGCTTACCTTCCCCGGGATTCGAACTCGGGTTTTTGGCTAACAGGTCCAGTATGTTTACTTGCACCTCGGTGCTTTTATGTGTGATCAGAGAGAAATAAAGACAGATTATACGCCTAATTTCTCTCCAAAGTCTACATTATATACAGGGTGGAGATGCTGCCAACAAAGAACTTCAAATGTACTTAACGTTAAAGGTTAGTTGGCTCACTATGCACATGTCTTACGTATACTTATTTTCAGATCTCGTTCACGGACATTATTGGTGAGCCGGCTGGTGGTGACTACTCATTCGACAAGGTCTGGGATCTCAGCTCTCTGGTAAGTTTTTAAAAAATATATATTTTAAACATTAGAACAAATTCAATGGTCCCGTTGCTAAAAGTACCATGAGTATACAGCTTTAAATAAAATTCATCAACTCATATCTCATTCAAAGGTAAAATTTAGATAACCGAGATATTATTTGGCAATTAAAAGCGAGCTAATTTGGGCCGACTATAAGGAAGTGAACAAAACAACATTGCTGGAAGACGACTGATTGACTTTCATTGGTCCCATGACTGTTATTATGTAAATTAAACTGCTTACCATCAGGGTCTCTTGTTGTAATACCTTTCAAATTGAGATACACTTAACAGCAGTATAGAACATTGAGTAAACACATGAGACGGAAATCAACGTTAATCAAGCTTGCCTCATAACACGAACACCCAGTTTTATATCGAATGGTGTACTCGAGTCCAGTTGTAAGAATACCATATGTTGGGATGATGCCGGCTTGATTCTCTCTGGCTCGCCGGGACAATGCCTTTAAGTATCTCGTTTACGTCATTTCCGACCTTGACGACCAAGTAGTCGAAATGTTTGGGCAGAGAATAGGATCGCTTGTAGTGATTAGTTATTTTTTGTACTACTGCTCCCGGATGTGCACTGATCCAAACTTTGCAACCAACTGATTTAAAATTAAACATAGAAAAATGCGCCGGTTGGCCTATTCATAGTATAAGGCAGTAAGACATTACACATACCAAATAGTGACTACAAAACTTAACCTGTTCGAGACCTCTCTATCTTATAATAAGATGATAAATCTATACTTTGAAGTTGAATGAGAATGGTTTGCTTGTATGAGGTTAGCATTAGACCTGCGTGGACTGTAGAATTGTATAATGGTCTCTGATACAGATTTTGAAGAAGGCTTAACAAGATTGTATTCTTCACTTCTCGGATAGTCTGGTGATGGGTTGACCCTGTTTGAGTCTCAAATTTATACAAGGGGGGGGAAGGATAAGTCCGGTTTAATACATTTTTGTCGTTGCCCTTTAAAAAGGTTCAATATGACAAACAGTTCTAGCTTTGCCAGTTTTCGTAACATGTTTTTGTTCAAATAAATTAAACCAAATTAAGCCTTATATAACACCAGATACATTTATAACAGAGATCACTAAAATTCACATTTCTTTTAACGATAACAGCATTGCTGTAATATTACTTTTGAATATCACAAGGTACGCCTGTAACTTATCATTTGCTTTCCGCGAAATGAATATAGTATGTCTGTTTTACGCTGTACCAACCTACCTTCGGAAAGATGAAAGAGTTCTTAAAATGTGTATAATTAAAAGTGAATTGTTGCACATGCCCATAACCCAGGCAATCTGTTGTACCTTTGCGTCATGTTTCTGTTATGATAATGTTCACGAAAGTAAAAACACAAAACTGTAGCGTTTTAAAATTGCTTTCTTATTACAACCATCCATCCTTTTTTTTTTTTTTTTTACTCTCTAAAATCCTATTTTTCAAATTGCCTAAGATTTTGAAGTTAAGTCCGTTTTATAATTCGAAGCTTGGACTCCTTCATATGGGATTCGTACAACTGAGACGGCTTTATAGGAGTTTGTCGTTGTTTAGGGTGGAAGTGTGCCTTTAATATTAGTTTAATACTTGTGTCGTATAAATCTTAGTAGTAACTGAGCTTACATAAACCAAATTTATGTTCTTGTTGTCAGCATTGTTTTTCGCACTGAAGAGTTAGCTTCGTTGTACAGAAAGACATTTGACAAACAATTAACAATTTTCAGATTTGTTCGCAGGTGTCTGTGAATATCAAACTCTGATAGCATATTTGTCATTGTCACGAAACTATCGCTTTCTCTGACTTTTTGACAGATGATTTAAAATTCTATTATTTCGTCGCAGGTGTTTGTGAGTACGAAACTGTGGTGCTATCGGATCACCACTCTGATAGTCGCTCTGCCATTGGCGGTTTTCTGGGGAATTTACTTCGCTCTGCTGTCGTTTTGCAACATCTGGATATGCGAGCCATGTATTAAAGCCGTCTTCCTGGAAGTCAACTGTTACAGGAGACTGTGGGAGATCATCCTGGGATCTTTCTATAGACCATGTTTCGAGGCCATGGGACGGTGCTTCTCCTTCATTCGGATCAGTACGTCTCGGGAGTGAAGGATCGGTTACGCTTGAATCTGTAACCAGCCACGATGTACGAGAATTATCAATCTACGTGTATCCAAGTCAATTATTTTTCTTAATTCGTTGTAAAAACGATTTCTCATGTTCATATAATTTTGTGTCAAGTTTTATCCGATTAACACTTAATACAAAACTAAGTCCAAATATTTTTTTATGTTTCATAGTGTTTAACAAAATCAAATAATTTCCATTTTTTATATTTGTAAAGTGGAGTGTATATGAAAAAACTGTATGACATTATCCTGATCTCCTTTTTTTGTCAATCTAACGAAATTCCCCGAGTACTCTCGTTCTATTTATTTCACTCCTATGGTGTTGCTATGTCAGCCATTTTAAAGGGAAAACTCGTTCATCTGTAACTTCAAATGCATACTACTTTTCTATCCATAGTCGCCAGGAGCATTTTAGGAGTGTTGAGCGTGATTGCTTTATCAACACCAAGGAAACAACCAGTGGTTATGGTGTCAATTTGCATTGTAATGTACCATACACAAACTCTGTATGAAAATCACCGGGTATTCGGCTTACCGGTAAGAAGGCTATCAGGGACTTGTCTTTATACATTGATTCACCGTTGGGTCGTGAATTTCACTCACACAAAAAAAAACGAAGCAGAAAAACAACATGTAATGCCACAATGAGTCCGTCACCCTGAAATTCCATTCATATGTATCAGTTTAATTGTTGGACTATTCCAGATGATAAAGCTTCGCTCGCCAATCCCAAAGCATCTGTTTAAGATTTATAATAAATTCGGGTAGTTTATAACTATGGTAGTCCCAACAGGTATCGTTATTTATTATCCTTTATGTTTTTACATATTTATTCTCTTATAGTGTTGATTTTGTAGTGTTGTTGTTGTTGTTGTTATACTGTATATGTTACTGAAATATAATTTCATAGCCAATTTGTAATCTTTAGTAGGCTATGGTATATATAGTATATCGAGAATCGCTAGTCCTCTTCTTGAAACCCTTCTTCATATTCTAAGGTGGGTTTAGCTAAGACGATGAAGTGCACGGAAGGCCGGAGAAACCACTTCCGGAAGATAATGTTCTGATTGCAGAAGATCCAAATTCTACCAATTTCGATAAAAATAAGTCTACAAAGACCGTCAATAGAAGAGCTACCGTAACACACTGTAGTGCCTGAAGTCTTGACTAAACCCTTTACTGAGCAGAAATCGGATCGATATTTTTGTACATCTGTATATTAGCTTGCCGAGAACTATCCGCGCGGACAAAACGTTGCTGAAATTTGTCGCGGAGTGTTTCAGACGGCAAGGAGCCGACTGAGCCTATATAGCTGCCAATACCAGCTTGCCGAACCGCAGACTCCTCTATGACAAGGTATAGGATGATAATAGAACCAGACACTTCATATAGTTCTAGGTTCTTGCATTAATTAACGGTCCAGATCAATTTGGTTTATAAGTCATGCCCAAAACCATATCTCGGCAAGTACGGCCGCATGTACACTACCATTATCTGCAGGCCATAGTAGTAGTTATGGAAAATTATTGGTAGCTAGTACTTTTCGGTATGCCTTTTTATTGGCAGTTTGTTTGAAATGGAACTCAACAGCACACGGTGTAAACCTATAGTTTGTGTCACAACGAAATTACAATTTTACAAATTGAAAATAATTGATTTCTCAAATTGTTTTTCATTATATATCAATTTGGACATTGTAATTTTAGTAGCAACACTTAGTGAGTTGAATTATTTAACGTTTATGTGTATCATTTTGGTATTTTTATGGATTTGACAATCTTGCTAATTTGGTATATGGTATTGGAGGCTATTCGGTCACCTAGTTAATATGCCATAAGAAAACGCAACTACCATTGGCTGAACTATAACATATTACAAACCGTCTATTCGATTAATTTCATACATGCTTGTAAATGCTAATCGTTGGGAAATACATTCGGACTTAAAAGGCTCGGTACTGGAATTGACTATGTGATTTTTTGTCACGATATACAGCAGTTTTGTCCTGCAAATTTTATATTTTTGTCTCAAATTCTATATTTTGCAAGCAATTTTTGTACTTATTTATTAATGAGAACCATTCCATTGTATTCTAACTGCTCAATTCATTTTTCATATATTCTACTCTACTCAGAATTATTTCGGAGCTACTTTATACGTCATCATAATTTTATATCCATGTGTATTGATGCTTCGTGAAGAAATTGTCTATTGGGATTAAAATAACATTTTACATAAACTAAACAAGGAAACTGTGGATCAAATGTAAAATTACTTTACATGCATGCTTTTCTGTACTGTATTGTTATTTGTTGACCGTGGCTATATTTGTCAAAGCCAATGTTTTGGATCTGATTAAACACTATATTTGGAAAACTCTTCAAAATGCCAATATGACGGTTAGTGCAGTGGCTTAACGAGTACTGCCAAACCATTTTTGTAATTTACATTTTGAATATTTATGAGACATTGTGTGTTTCTTTTTTGTCATAAATGTTTAGGACCTTTAATTCAGGATTTCTCAGAACCAATTATACTTATAACATTTAAAATTAAGGCAGCGTTAAAGTATTGTAGATTCTCTAATCGCATTAGTAAAATGTCTGTATAGGTATTTCCTGTAGTTCTGTTAATACTCCAGTCATGATCTTCCACTTCCTAAGGCTCACGATTTAAATATAACCACCACAGAGTAATCAACAGGTTACAATTCAGCAAACGTTTGAACATATATTCCCGAGCGTTTTCGTTTTGGGCTATTGTATCCAATGACTATACATACTGTTTAAATGTATTGAGAAAGAAAAATGAGCATGTCGCCAATTGGGAGCAGTTATTATATAAGTATGTTAGGTCAAATTTACGACAACTAATGTCGTAAGTGACTGCTGTAGGTTGACCAAGTTAGCATACACGAAACCGTGAGTCACAAATAATTCTGGTTAAGGAAATGCAGCATTTACATATGGCATATTAAATAAAATAGTTGCATTATGTTGAACATGTTACTCATATAGTATATCTATGCGACCCGCATGAATATCTTTACCCAAAACATTATCATCGCCAGCATCAGACGATCATTCAAGCGCAGCTTTTATCCTACCGGTATGTCTTATGATGTGTAGAACTGGTAGTTTGTTTATATCTATTCTATTTAATACATATCTTGTCGATTTTTTTCTCAAGTGTTTTGGAAATAAAATGTGTTTAGTTAATTAACATCTTTTGTTTTACTTGCAAAACGGATTGATTGATTGGTTGATTGATTGATTGATTGATTGATAGACGGATAGAATATAAATGTTTACAACTAGACCGGAGCTATTTTCTCTGAAATTGACAGTACCGTGTAGCTTATGCCTCGCCATTGAACCTTCGTGTACTCACCCTCGCACCATCACATCCTTGCCCTCGCATCTTCGTTTCCTTCCTTCATCCTACCGGAGGGTTGGGAGGGAGCTTCCTGACGCTCTGGTGCTCTCAGAGCTAAAGGGTGATGTGAAGCCGATCTGTTTGTGATGTCATTGTATTACGTTTTGAGGCTGTATTGTATTTGTCCTGTCTTGTTTTTGTCCGTTGCCACTGAGGGGGTTTCTTTCACCCATTGTGCTGGCACGCCGTTATGTTAGTTAAGTTACCTCAAGGACGGCGCTAACCCTAATCAAACAAACAAACAACCCTTCATCCTAGTTGGTCAAATGACGTAACATGTCAGGTAGCATTCGACAAAGTGGAAATTTGAGTTTCGTCGGGAGAAGATGGCTTGTCGTGGCAATGTTGTGACCGATCATGACTTCTGTCTTGTTGATTTGCCAAGTCTTCGTGTATCTAAACATTATTGACATATCTTGTGGCAGTCAATACGGTGTTTATTGACTGCTGTTTTGTCCTCGGAGCACTTTTGTAAATGAAACGTTAACAACGTTAAACCCCGTAATCAAACAAAGAAACTAATAGCAAAGGCCATTCGCGCCATAGACAGCAAAGTATAACGTTATAACCAAACACTCCTGGTTATACTAGCCTTCAATGACGTCCTACCTTCCCATTGTCTTGTGGTCATTTTATATGTCAGGTATCAACGCCATTACGGCAAGCCCTATTTTTGGGAAGGAACGTAGGGGATGCATTGCCTTCGATTCAATCATAAAATAAATCCTTCTAGGCGGCTGCGAGCCTCCAAATTATTTCCATAGGTACGTGGTAGTATAAGGTCTTGGTAACAGTCATTTCCGATAAATTATTACCGGTATGACACTTGCTATTCTGCCCTTTGAGTCCGATGAATAAAATTGTGATTTCACAATTGTCGCCACGTTTGGTGTTTGCGCACGCGCATTATAACGATGGAAAGTGGCGAAATATTTGAAATGGAAAGCGGTTTAGTTTGATATTGAGGACTCGTTGTTGTGAAATACCGACGAAAAATTATCAGAAATGACTGTTTACCGAGACTCAAGGACACCAGGCACCTATGGATATGATTTTGAGGTTGGAAGCTGTCTTGGATTTATTTTAAGACTGGATCGAATGCAGTGCAGCGCAGCTCCTACGTTCCTTCCACAAAATTCGGGCTTGCCGTAATGGCGTTGATACCTGACATATAACATGATCACAAGAAAATGGGGAAAGTAAGACGTCATTTAAGGATAAATGTTGACAAAGTAAACGTTATTGTTGACCTATAAACCAGCAGCTATTTTGTGACACCGAATTATTTATTTAAACATTTCCAGGACAGATTTGCATCTGGTCACTTACCTTTATCGACCTAAGAAACAGGTGTTGTATTCGCCCTACATCAAGAATGATCAGCGGTATGATGGCATGTTTACTTCCAAAACGTATAGCTATATGAATGTCCAATTGATAATGAACTTCAGCTGGTAGTATCGCTGTAGTGGATGGCAGTGGAGCCACTCCCTCCGAACACCTTATTGGTGCAGCCAATTTCAATCATCGCGCACAGTGTCACATTTATCGGCTGTCATGTATTTTGATCTAATGGGAAGTGAAAACATTAACAACCTAATAGGTATCTGTAGTAACCAAAGGACAAGCAACACTAGGGCTCGATAAGAAGACGCGATCTCTTTGCAACCTACTGGAAAGTTAGGCTTCGAATGGAGAGCTGCTGTTTAGTCTCTACTCTCTTTTAACGATTGAACTCAACCATAACCGTCACACACAAAGGGAGAGAATTTCCTAAGAATACACTTCAACATAATCTTATAGTATGTGTGAGCCACGCACAGTGTTAGGCTAAAAAACGTTCATTTGAGCTGTTAGTGACCTAGATTTAAAAAAAAAAATGAAATGATTTACACAGCCACAAGACTACTTAGCTGATATATAATGGAGCTGATGCGAATGATAAACGCTATCATTATAGCAATTCCCACAACCTCCTAATACAATGGCCACAACTAATTATTATGATTGGGTAGTTATTATATTTGATACCAGCACTGTGTTAATATTTTCAGCACGAGGCAATTCAACTGCGCGAAAACTCCCATTAAGCTGCTGGTGCGACACGTCCCTACAAAACTTCAAAGCTGTCAAATATGAGCTTTCAAGTGATATTCACTGTGTGGACATTTTGCGAGTAGGCCTAATCGTTAACTTAGAATTCACATTCATATTTTGCGAGTAATCGTTAACTTAGATTTCACATACACATTTTGCGAGTAGGCCTAATCGTCAACTTAGATTTCACATACACATTTTGCGAGTAGGCCTAATCGTTAACTTAGATTTCACATACACATTTTGCGAGTAGGCCTAATCGTCAACTTAGATTTCCCATACACATTTTGCGAGTAGGCCTAATCATAAACTTAGATTTCACATACACATTTTGCGAGTAGGCCTAATTTTTAACTTAGATTTCACATACACATTTTGCGAGTAGGCCTAATCATTAACTTAGATTTCACATACACATTTTGCGAGTAGGCCTAATCGTTAACTTTAATTTCACATACATATTTACCTTGATTTAGTTGTCCGTGGTTTGGCATTGGACTCCTGAGCACCTCTCGGTGTACCTTTAAAGGGTTTGCGCCCACATTTTGAGCAAAGATACAAAACTATGCATTACTAAAACAGAAAAATCCCTACGCATCGTGCAAGGCAATGCGGGACAAGTATTTTGAACTCACCGTGTTATTATATATTAATGGTTATTAATATATTTTCTATCGTATGCAAAGTCTTTTTGGACCTGGCAATAATATATACTGTGTACAAGAATAATTATGTTCCTATATGTTTTGCAGCTCGGTGGATTTATTTATTTGGTGTAAAATGTGGCACTCAAAGGTATTTAATTATGACTTCGCCTTCGGTGTGTGATGGAAAACGACAAGAAATCCATCCTGCGATCTCCACAGTTACGGCGTCGAAAGGTGGACTCGAGGTCATTAGCGGTAGGATACATTTAAGGAGGACCAGTAGTCCAATATGCTACTACGCCTTTGGCAGAAAGGTCTAGAATGCGGCTGCTGATAATATATCATTACCAGCCGAGTAGCTAGCAGGTCCACCGCGAAAGGCTTATTTTGAAAATACATTACTATATATTAATTTTAAATAAAATGTATAAGTAAGTCACTCTTCCAGAGCTATAGTTGTAAGTAGACTGTCTAAGTTAGTTTTTCATTGAGAAAAAACTTTATCTAACTTCACGTCTGAGAAGAAAAGTGTATAGACTTGCTTCTAAAAACGGTTTAGATCGAATAAATAAATTGAGAAATCCAGTCACTTGAATTCCCATGTACATGTTATTTTGATTGACCCCGAATCACACCGGCGCCTTAGAAAACTCAAACTCCATATTATATATTGGTTTTATACATGTACATGTATTGCGGAACAAAAAACGCCTGCGGCTGCGTAGAACCCGAGAGCTTCGGGGCTTAGGCGGCCCCAGGACCCTCGCTTAATTTTTCACAGCGCCAGTAAGTATAAGCAACGTTATAAGAACAAATAACTGATCTGGTGGAAAAAGATGTTCAGACAAACAGCATCGCCATATATAGCTATCTTCCCATTGCAAGGGTCAAAATGTTTCATTCCACATTACTACCCCTTGCTGAAATTAGAGGCAAAATTTTAACTGGACCTTTGTAGAAACAAGCAGCCATTCAGAAACACAGGGGCTCGGTACCATAGAGACCGTCTATGTAGACAGAGAAGATAGAAGGGCAGGCACTCTTCGTCGACCCAGCTTGTATACCGTGGTGAAATTTAACCGATTCAAGTCTACTAATCACATAAAATAAATGAATATCACCTGTCCGTGTGAGACAA
>JAQQZZ010145508.1:0-27047 GCA_030265115.1 Mopalia vespertina | reverse complement strand
AGTGGAGAGGCTCACCTCACACCCCAGAAAAAGGGAGGGGACCCCCCCCCCCCCCCCCCACACACACACTTCTCCAACCCCCTGCTCCCCTTTCCCGCTTCCGCCGTTCATCATTATGTAATGTAATGTTGATCGATATCTATTTTTTCTTCAAGAAGTACGGTTTCGACATAGAAGTCGCCCGCAAGATATAGCTAACCTGCCATATAGCGACTCGCACATATTCACGCGTCATAACACAACAAGGGAGACAATTTATACGTCAACAGGTTAGTCCGTCAAACTCCGTCGCTATGTCTTGAATACCGATCCTTCAGAGCCATAGCCTATTTTGTGTTGCTGTTGCGTGCAGCTCTAGGGTTTGAAGGGTGAATGTTTTCAAGCTTCCGTTTATTCTAGAACGAGACAGAATTAAGGGCGTACCCGGAATTAAGTGCAGTGAAATACGTGATATATCGCAGAGCATGCACATGACGCGACTTACAGCCCCCATTGATATCTTCTTCTTTTTTGGCGACGCCGTGGATAACACACTTTTAGCCCAATCTGCTAAACGACCCGAGATTTTCCTTACCTTGGCTGTATCACTACGCTTGGTCGTGACAGATGTATGAATATGCATCAGACTCGTACATTTTGTTCACCGAAGCCGATTAAGCCGCGTGTACACACTATCCACACATTGAGATAAACCCAGCGCATTTAGAAGCAGTAACTTGAGTTTCGGGATACATAATGTCCAAGGTCAATTGCTCAAAAGGCTATTAGTAGCTAACACCAGGGCCCCGTTCCACAAAGCCATCTTAGCTTTAGTTCATCTTAATTGCCATGACGACCAGTACTGGAAGGTATATATTGTGTCGCCATGGTACTTAGATCAACTTAGGCTAAGATCGCTTTGTGGAACAATGCCCTGACTAAATCGCTTATAGTGGATTAGAAATAAACCTTCAACGTGACGTGACGTCATCTAATAGCGGATTATATTTAATAGCGCTTTGAGCAACCGACACGGAACCCAAACAGATGCGAAATCTCTACACAACGTGGTCTACAATTATCAGTTGATTTGAAAGAAATGCATGGCATAATGGAGCAGCAGAGCAGGTTAAGCATCTTCCCATCGGTAGACATGATTGTCTGCATAATGGCGACGATCGTTTGACGTGTGAGAAAATGCGCCAGTACATTCGAGGACCTCCGAATGAATCTAATCCTAAGGACTATTTTTGATAATGATAATTTTAATAAAGGTTACTGACATCTTTTGGGGGAAATTGATAAGAAATGTCGTCTTGCTTCAACCGATGTTTAAAAATTTACTGACATCTGTATTTCAGAAACAATGCATTATTTCTGCTGACTGTAAAGAGAGAGATGGCCGAGAAGTTTGTTTTAATCAGGAATGCCACAGGGATATCCCGTGTAACAAAGACAACGACTGCTTCTTCTGGGGTAAGCTACGTTAACAAAGTTCGTTGTGTTTTGATTGGTCAATTTGCAGGGGGTAAAATTCCGTATACACCCCGTGAAATTTCCCTTGTCACAATATTTCACGCGTTATAAACAAACAAACATGGTCGACTCCACTTCAAATTTTGTTTTCCAAATTTAATAAAACCTATTGTATAAAACGAGTTATGGTTGATACGAATTTGATACAATAAATAGTACATGCCGAGAATAACTATTTAACCTGCATGGGGTTGGTATAACTTTATGAGTAACTTAAAAGCTTGACTAGATTCCATGATCGCTAGCCTATATCGTATATACGCCTCACTGAAGCTATCCGTTTCTTCAGTATACCCCACTAAGTCTTTCCGTTCATAAATACACAATTATGGCCTATGAGTGTTATTTTGATAAAATACATTTTTAAATTTTAATCTCAGGCAAATTACAGCTTGAGTAAACCGGGACTATGCTATGATGTCATTCAGCTGTAGATCAGTGCAATTCCTTTTTTAATGTTACTAACAAATTTATTTATTCTTAAATAAAAAAAGTGTTCAATTTAATGTTGACCCACAATGCACATTTACAAATTTGTAAGCGGCTGTTTTTTTTTTTTCGTTACTATGGATAAAAGGAGAACGTCCTGGTAAGATAGTGATGACGCGGGTTTATTCTAAAGTTCCCAGTCCGTATTGAAAAGTTAGATAGTACTTGCTGGTTACAAAATGCCGTTTGACACCTGAGATCAGCATTTGTACCAACAATCTCCTTCATTTACATCAGGGCCCGCTGCCGTGGTTTAGTGGTAGCGAGTGCGCTTACTAACCCTATTCCAATGTACTGTTCACAGGATCGAGTCCGTCTGTCGACCATCAGGTATATAATGAGTGAGTCACACGTTGTGGCTCCGGCAATCGCGGGGGTGGTTTTTACGAGGTTTCCTACCAGTTTTCCACCGTAATTAAGCATGGAACAGTGAGAAGTGGACAATCCGTAGTCATATAAGTGAAATACCCTTGACTACGACGTTAAACCCCAATCAAACAAACAAAAAATCATTTACATCAGTCACTGAAAGTCAAAAGTAAAGGGAGGTAACCGGAGACCATCTTTTGGCCCAAGATTGTTGAGCTCAGTTCGCGTGTGGATGACCAAGGCGGTTCTGACTTAACTCAGACTAGATGCAGAGTTCTGTATCTCTGATCGTCTATCATATCATGTAGCCGTAGAGATGAAGTTTGAACGCTCCTAATCGTGTAATTTTAAGTTTTTACACTTACCGACTTTTATGTGTTCAATTAACTACTGTCCAGTTACGTTTTGTATTCTGAACACTGTGATACATTTTTTATTACAATTGCGTCCTTAAATCGTCCAGAATCCGCGTTTAAAAAATGGAACATCACGGTCCAAATGTTTGAAATAACACGATTAGAAGCCTTCAAACTCAGTAGCTAAACTCAGACATTTCCTTTAATTACTTTCTGCGAGGGTCAAGGTGGGTTCGTCCGGCCTTTGTACAGTGTTTTTCTACTACTTCAGCTGGTTCTGTCGTCTTCCAACGAATAACAGTTAACATTGCGTTAAACGCCAATTATTAATCCGGAATCAATTCCTGTTTCAGGAGCTGCTGATGTAGCACATAACTTTCCCCATCCCAAATGCTACGATTACCCCGGAGTTAAAAGACAGCCAGGTTACGGCATCTGTATGCTCGTCGAGAAAGCAGGTATGTTATTTATATTACAGTACAAATTAAGATTTAGGCCTACTTTGGGAGAGCAACTGTGACGCAAAAGCTTTACTTATGTTGGCCGAAAAGTTATATTTTATAAATGGTCTTGTTTAGCCCCAGCTATCTAGTTGGTTGACGAAGCAGAAAAGGGTATAACACATGGACAAGATAGTTAACAAGCAGCAGTAAAAAATTTCACCACAAGCCAAGAACGGACTTTACTCAATAACCAGTATACATGTAACTTGCAGGAAGGTCAAATTTTACCACCGACTGAAAACAAACATTGGCAATAAGGCATATGTGCATGTTCAAAAATATGTTTGTCTCTTTTTTACTATGTCATATTACTGGTATTAAAGCTGTTTTTCTGGTTATCTATAACGTCATTGGTCAACAGCTATCTTAGAATCACAACATGGCTTACACGTATTGACTAGATGATTATATACATCTTTAATATTTAATGGTATGGATCGTCTTCCGTTGCTCTGTGGGCTATTAGAGATAAAAAAATTAAAATATTTTAGCCTACATATTTTCTAGCAAATTTTATCCTGCTATGTTTATTGTTGCATCGATTATTATGTACTACTTTGATTGTACGCCGTTAACCCTACCACCGTTGTTATCCATCCTCCTAAGTCCCAGGCTAATGTTCTTTGTTAGATTTTAAGGCCATTCAATATGGTAGCTTCTTTTGGGCTTTCTTATGAATTCGGGAATTTGTCCACAGAGATGGACATTGGGTTGGAATTTCAATTTGCAACTCGATAATGAATAACTGGGCAATTGTAAACAATTAAAGTTTGGACAAGGGGTCTTAATAGGATATGGAAGTAAAGTAATCGCCAACATGGCGCAGAACACCTAACATATAAACATTATCTCATTGTTTTTATAATTATTTTGTTATTGTCTTATCTAGATCACCGTTTCCAGCGAATCCCTGGTGACGACGTAGCGAATCTGAAGCAGATGAACGAAGACGTGTATTAGTTCAGCTGTCTGTAATCAATTCTGTCTCCATTATTAACACTTCATGTAATCAGCATTTTTCATTATTATGTAACATTTTTCGAAATGTGTTAACAAAATAAAAGTTACCTTGTAGTAATCAAAGCGAATATATTAGCGTTACCTGCAAATGTCAATTTAAGACTTACATGTATGCTATTTTGTTTGTTTGACTGGTGTTTTACGAGGTACTTATAATGTTTTTTTACTCATATCAAGGCGTGTCATATACAAAACAAACTCAGGACGTAAAATTCACAATGCAAGGCAGAACAACAAGTCATACTGATCATCGCCTAAGCTTAAGCATGCTAAAGCGGAATAAATAGCCCAAACTCTTCTGCTGACACTAGCAAAAAAAACCCCAAAAAACAACAACAACAACAACAACAATAGATTTGTACAATTACTCATTCTGTCCAAAACAAGGCTTAGTTTTGAATCTTGAATAGGTCTCGCGAATCTTAGATTAGTCAAGTGAATCTCAGATTGTAAAAAAAAACTTAGAGCGTACATAAAACAGTCTTGGATTAAATCTTGAACTTAAAAATCTACTTTGTGTGAAAACTAACGTGGTCTTGCACAGAAACAGTCTTTCTTGTGCTGATGTATTATTATTTAAAGGTTTTTTTTTTCATCAACCGTATGACCGCCATCTTGGATTTCAAAATGGCCGCCATTTCGAAAGGATTTTACCATATAACTCAAGTTCTGAACAACATATGAAGTAAAACTTGGTGGCAATACCCATGTTTATGGTACCATGGTGTAAACAAAATTAATAACCAGCCCTCCAGCTATATATATTGTTTGCCATATTGGGCTATAGTCAATGTTTTCTGAGAACAGTAGTTATTTTGGTTCCTTTCAAAAGTGTGTCCGCTGGACAGGACAGGGCGCACGATTTTCACCATACGCCTGCGACACACGATTCTCTGTGGGCCACTTATTGCAACACATTTTATGCGGCGACTGCAAGATTTCTTTCTCTACATTAACAATATCCAATGTCAAAGTCTGTATAGCCTAATCATCAAAGACAGTCTTATAAAGCTTTGATGTAAAAATGAAACAGAAACGTTCTGCATTTCGATCCTGTCTAACTGTCCAACTTTTAAATAGATCATATAAAAATGTGTTTGAGAGTCTGGGGACATCTCGAACTGTTTTTACACGCTTTCGGCTCGGTTGTCCAACAGACACCATCTTCCCGAGGCAAGGCCGAAAACAAGATCGTCGCATTAAGCCTCTCATCCTTCCCTACCTTGCCTTCATATATAGAAAACCCCCAGTTACATACAGTCTACAACAACTGCTTTCGGATGACCTCTTTTTATCCCACCCAATCAGATTGGAGCTTTCTTAGAATAATAAAGTGATGTTTTAAACAAAAGATGGCAAGTAGGCTGTACATGTAATATACACGCAGGATCTTAGTCCCATTAACGAGTCCTGACATCATCACAGACACATTACTCGACAGTGGCGCCACGCTTGTTTGTTGTCGACTTTGATATGTGAACGACTTCTGATTAGCTGCTTGTTTTCACAATAGTCCAATTAAATTTTTGCCGCGTTTTGCCTGGAATTGCAGCATGGGTAGTAATGTGGAAGTCTCGTCTTACACATTTTGACCCCTGCAATAGGAAGCTGATGAGACACCGGCACAAACGTTAATATGTATATAAACGAGTTCGAATCCCGGTGTTTCCAAGAATGGTTTTCTTTCTGTATAATAAATATATTTATATATCGAGAGCTTAGAACGAGAATTGTCTATGTCAAAATATGATGTTTTGAGAAAAAAGCGTTTACAAGTTTGATTGTGTCTATAAAATCGGAAAATCCAGCTAAAGCAAGATTTATGTTCCTAATACTTTCCAAAATGCAATGCCTGGGCCTCGTACTCAATCTACTTCTAGGTACGCCAAAAAAACCCCCAAAAGGACATAATCAGTTCTGATGGACATGTTCACTTTTGATTTTACTCCGGCACAGTCTATTTTGAACTATTGGACGTAGACACTTCTGTCAGAGAAAGTATAACTCATTTTAGCCCAAATTGGACATAGACAGTTCTGGCTCTAAGCCCTCGAAATATAGGCGACATAATTGAAATATCCTTGAGTACAGCGTTAAACATCAATCGCAAAGATCAATAAATTAGAGGTTGCTTTTTTGTTGGATTGAGGTTTTACGTCGTATACTCATAGGTATTTATATGATTACGGATTGTCCATTTCACACTGTTCCTTGCTTAAACACGATGGAACACCGAGAGGAAATCTCGTTAAACAAAACCACCATGATTGCGGGAGAAACATCGTGTGACTCACGCATATACTTGATGGTCGACAGACGGACTCGAATCCGTGAACCGTGCATCGCAGTAGGATTAGTAAGCGCACGCGCTAACACTATAAGCCACGATATAATAGCACACTATAGTTACAACAATGTACAAGTGAAACGAAGTGGCCATAAAAATTACCCCCACCCCCCACCCCTCAATATAGATTATCATGGCAAATACCGCAAATTATTATCCTCGTAATTAAAATTATATGTAAATGAGTTAGGATCGGGAACTGGCTCCAAATTTTGAGAATGGAAAACTCTATACAAATCAGGAGGGAAAAACTTTGCCCAGAAGAGGTACTTTATTTTTAATGGCATCCAGATTGAAACATTATTGATCCCCAGAGTTATTGGAGATTGACGTCTGTTGGTACCTATAAATAAAGAAACAGTTAGTCTGCACGGTGTGCAATTCACAAGATAAATGTATAAGACAATTTGTTTTATGTTTTATTAGCATGTGGTTAATGCACATGCACATGGTTTGTGTCTCTCGCACCTGCTATAGGGTTTATATAAAATAAAAATCTCTACAGTGTTGTTTGTTTTTGTTTTTAAATTAAGAAAACTTAAAATAAAAACAGTTGGCAATCTTATGAGAAAAGTAACATTTTATTAAATGTACTTGTAGCTAAAGCGATGGCATGTCACAATTAGTCACTGTATACGTTCCAGGCTATCCAAATAGCGTTTCACAGT
The DNA here is from genome assembly GCA_030265115.1 of Mopalia vespertina. Classification (NCBI taxonomy): domain Eukaryota; kingdom Metazoa; phylum Mollusca; class Polyplacophora; order Chitonida; family Mopaliidae; genus Mopalia; species Mopalia vespertina. The sequence goes on along the minus strand of JAQQZZ010145508.1, from coordinate 19,780 downwards.
CCTTCTACCTCTTCAGATGTTTAAGAAAATTGCTAAAAACAATTCAACATTATAAATAAATCAATGCTCTTAACAAATGAGAAAAACGATTACATCCCTGGATTTCCAAACAACTGCGGTACTATTACTATTTACGCTTCCGCCAGCTGATTTGATCAGATAAAATGTGTTTTAATTATATAGTGACTGTGTGCATGTAATTAGATTATATAGAAGCCGCTGTTGATTTAAACTAATGCTGAACAAACATGACATTTTTAAAACCATTGATCGACTTCAATTCCGATCTGTCGCCGTTTGCAGAAGAAAACTATGAAAGCCGTATAAGGCCACTCGCGCTTTGGTTTTGAAGTGAAAAACTACGAAAGCAATCGGCTTCCATAGAAAACCACAAACACAATTTCCTCTAAGCGTATTTTATCATCTTTGTCGGATAGACTGTAATTGTAGACTTCATTCCACGCAGAATTTATCTAAACAAAATATGTGTTATTGGCATTTCGCTTCACCTGTTACCTGTCTATAAATTCTTTCTCATTCATATGAAAATTATTACATTTTTAACTTAATTTCCAAGAACTTTACTCCAATGATATATTATTTCTATTTATGGGTAATGAGCTGTTAGAACAACTTTTGCAGTGAATAAAATATATTCCAAACGGCAGGATTCAACGTTGCGACATTTCACAACAGGGTAGGGCATGTATTGTGTGAAAGGGATTGTTCGAATTTCATGGGGGGTTTTTTTTGTTCAAACGTTACCAAATTTGTTTTAAGTTAAAAATCGCTGAATTGGCTCTGCCATTAATGTTACAATTCTAATGTAGGAGAATTCAGTGAGAGGACAATCGTATCTAAAAAAAATCTACCGAAAATAGTGGCATAGCTTCCAAGAAAGGGGAATATTTCGACTTTTGGAATCAGAATATATATCTTTGATTCTACTGCCGTAACCGTTGTCCTGTGACGTCACGTAAACAACTGTTTTCCAGCCGTTGAAATATGAAAAACAATTTCCACGAAAATTACATCAAAACGGATATTATGTGTAGTTTGAAAAACAGATTATACAACTTTATTTATTGATCGATTGATTGTTGTTTTACGCCGTGCTAAAGGGTATTTCACTTATATGACTGCGGTGAATTCCAACAATTCTTGACAAGCACGACCAAAATGAAAAGCGTTTTCATATTTTTGGAACGTTAATTTTCCTCCAGTGCAAAGAAAAGACAGTATTGCCACCCTTCAAACTAAAAACCCTTAGGCAGAGAGTTAATGCAATTTGAGCTTGTGTCATAAGAGGAATTTCATTCGCCTCTGGTATTCTTTTAAATCACGAACTTCCGGCAAGTGATTAAGGAAATTAATAGTACAGAGTTTATTGGATAACCTCTTGTTGGATAACAAATAAATCTGACAACAAATTTGGTGAAATAACAAGACAATATGAAATTTTAATGTATTTGATTTATTTTCCTCTTACATGATGCATGCAACAGTATGTCAGTGTCTGTCTTTGCCTCCTTAACTCCCATAAGCTCAAGGATCTGGAATTAAAAAAGGCACAACAGTGAGTGAAACATACCGATCCCCAAAGTTGTGACTTTATATTAACACTGTTTGTATATTGCATTAAACCTTAGTAGTGACGTCACTGTTTTACCCAAACTGTTGACTAATTTTCAAAATCGATTTTCCAATGCAGTCATGTAAAATGAGAAGCTATAATACAAGATCAAATAATTGACAGCGTTCTAATAAAACAAGCTAATAGACTGGGAGTCAAGTGAGATCTTATTGTTATGAGAGATCCAAAAGGTTTTATGTAGTCAAAGTGAAGAGGGACCCGTAGTCACTCAAGAAACCTAATTCTTAAGTAAATCCAGCGCGGGAGTAAATGGGGAGCGCTCCCTAAAGTATCCCCAAAATGGAATTTTATTGTTGTGAAAGACCCATCCAAAATCACAGTGCTATTATTAAGATGACATCTCCCTGAACCCAAATCAACTGCATAAGAAAAAATATTTTGTGGGAAACGCCAGCTAAGAAAGGTGTTAATCAGTGCTAATTAGGGACTTAATTGTTGTGAGAGATCCATTCTTGGAACAAAATTTTAAATGTCGAGTATGGTCACGTGATTAAGAATCATCAACTTAAGAATGAATATATAAAGGGAAAGTGCACTCAAGAAATGGTTAGAGGTTAATTTGTCTTAATTAAGGATTATATTGTTGAGAAAGATCCATCCAAAATTTCAGTTCTAATTAATTGAAGACATCTCACTAAGACAATATCCATTGTTTAAGAAAATGTACAATGGTGGAAACGGATGTTAAGAAAGGTGTTAATTAGTGCTAATTATGGACCTAATTGTTGTGAGAGATCCATCCTTGGAACAAAATTTTAAATGTAGAGTATGGTCACGTGATCCAGAATCCAGAATCCCAAAAAGAATATATTATTGGAAACTGCACATAAGGAAGGGTTCAAAGGTTAATTAATCTTAATTAGGGATTTAACTGCCATGCTAGTTCCATCAATTGTTGTGTTGCCTTTTGAAAGAGGACACCCCCCTGAGCCCAAATCAAGTACTTAAGAAACAATATTTTGTGGCAAACACTTCTTAAGAAAGATTCTAATTCGCGATTTAATTGTTGCGAGGTTCGTCATTGGAACAGAATGTTAAATGTAGAGTATGATCAGGTGAATTAGAACCACCAACTTAAGAATGAATATATTATGGGAAAGTGAACTTAAGAAACTGTGAAATTTGCATTCTTAGACGTTGGAACATTATATAAAATGAAGAGTATAATTTATAGTCAACGAACAAATTTATTTCAGGAAGCACACTAAAAGAAGGATGAAATGCCAATTGGTTAGAGTTGGTTTGTTAGACTGGTGATTAATATCGTTCTCAAATTTACTTCATTATACTGATTTCTACTCGAGGAGAAACCTAGTAAACCCCACTGTCCACAGGCACCAAAATACTTCTCGTATATATTAACGGTCAGTGAATTGGAGGTCTCGATACGGAGCCGTTTTACCTGGGCAGCAACTTTTTTTGTTTGCGGTGCATTTGTTCGCCTTACACTCTTGTTTAAACGTCTCCAATCGTTCATGTTTCAATGGCTTTTCGAAGTTGGCTGGATCGTCGATTGGACATAACTAACATGTCTCGTATATTCCTTGTCTCTAGTTCCAAGTTAGCAGATTTGAACAGATGGAGAGGCTGTCTTTCTACTGCTGATATTAAAAAGTTTATCAGACATCATTGGTGTCTCATCTAATTCTTGATGAACGCAACTCGGCTATGAAATCATCACCACCGGATATTCCAGCCATCTCCTGTGCCATTAATACTACTTCAGCTCCAGTTTAGTTTTATACCATCCAATGAAGGCTTGAGCTGTAGTTTGTTGAGGCCGAAATGCCTGTGCGTCTCGATGCAGCATCAGCATTCACAGTTTACTCAAGTGTGAGTAAATACTCCGTCTCTCAAGATGGCGCGCAAACCAGAGTGGGTATTGCCTATGTTGAGCAGGTTAAGTTGGAACTTCGACAGCCATCTGGTGTAGTTGATGTAGTTGGTTGTAAAGAACAAATTTATTATTTATTATTGGAATGAGAGCATGTGTGAAAAGGTTAACATCATTTGTCCGAATTACCCGCTGTAAGTTGTGATGCTTATTGTCTGTTGCTTCCGAATAAAAATTAAAAAACGTTACAACAAAATATACCTGAAATCTGTTGATTATTATTTCATCAGATAACATCGGAATAAACACAATAATATGATTTATCAGGAACAGGTATAAAATGAAAACACATTATTTTGATTGGAATCCTCTACCCAACCCCATCTCCTGTGTTAAACAACACATCCGAATATAATATTCTCTGATACGCTTTTTGACATTTGGATATTAGCGATGAATGGTTTGTTTTCAATAAAGAAAATCGTTCTATTGTTAAATTTTTGTGTTTTGGAACAATACATGTGCGTATTTAAATTCAAGGTAATTTTTTTACCTTAAATCAGTCTGGTAACTGGTAAACAAATAAATGGCTTATTCCTTTGGGAAGCGGCTCGGTAATTCCGTTTTGATTGTTTGTTTGGTTCATTGAGGTTAAACGCCGCAGTTAAGGTTATCTCACTCCCACAATTGCGTGCCGGCCCAATGGGTGAACGAAATCACCCTGGACGTAACTGGAAACAAACAAATAGAAGACAGGACAAATACAGATTAATACCAGGGCATAATACAATGACACCATTTACAGATCGACTTTATAGCAACAGGAAGGTTTTTAAAGTCATCTTAGAGCTTTACGGTAAACAAAAAGAAGGTTTTTGGAGAACCAATGCACAATTTATTTTATTTTTATTTGTTGTTATCTGAAAGACTGTAAGATTGGTTGTTAAGGAAAGTGTGTCAACTAGAACGGTTTTGACTGTACATTGGGTACATTTGAACTAGGTCGTGTGCTCGTTATGTCGATATAGTTGAACGACATCGAAATTGTGGATAATAGGGTACTAGAATCCCGAATAATGGCTTCAAACGTGACATTGACCGTTCCATAATCACCCTTTAAGCCCTTATAGCTTAACTATTGACCAAGTACATTGCCCTATAGCGAAAAAAACTAAGACAGCGGTTATGGTTTCCTTCCGCTATCTGGGACTATTTATTATGCTTAAAAATACAACCATGTATTGTGTTCAGGGCGATTAACGCTCAACGCTCTGGTCAGACACTACTTTACTACGTACTTTCCTGTTGGCCTGGTGCTCTCTGAGTTAAAGAGGAAGAGGAAGTCGAGCTGTCTGTGAAGGCTTTCTATTACGCCCTGTGATTGTCCTGTATTTGTTCCGTCTTGTCTTTGTTTGTTGCCAGTGTCGTCAATTGTTGTTTCCTTCACACATTGGGCTGGCACGCCGTTAATTATATGAGTGAAGAAATTTTAATAATAATCATCATCATGTTATTGCTGACGGAAGTTTATTTAAGTGATGATTAAATTAAAATACATTATAGTTTAAATAAAGAAGGATGGCAGAAAAGAAAATACAAGTTCCGTCCATGTACAATATGTTGCGCCATTTGGCCCCAAAGACTTGACTCAAAAATCGCACTGGATGTCCGCACAGTTTGAATCACAAGACGCAGTTTTTCTTACAATTTCACCGAAAGACAAGATACTGTGATGCACAAACACACCACTGGCACTTCTAAGTACGGCGTTAATCGCCAATCAAACAAACAAAACATATCGAATCAGACTCTCTTTGATTTTCGTTGTTGTTGTCTTCTGTTTAAACTACTACTATGTTGGCTTGTGCTCTCAGAATTAAGAAACAACACGCAGCCTATATGTTTTTGGCGCGATTTTATTATCTGGCGATTGTCCTGTTACGGGACGATTTCCTGTCAGTGACGTTGAATGTGGTACCTTTCACCCAATTGCAATTCTCAGCAGATCGAACCTTTTAGGGATGAACCGCAATTCTGGTTCTACATGATGGTACTTAATTAGTTCTGGTGCATACTAGCATCATTATCTTTTTATCAATTTTCTGAATGGCATTTATATTGAAGTGATTGATTGATTAGTGTTCGACACCACATTCAGCGGTATTTCAGCTACGGTGTGGCGTGAACATATTGTCAATTTATTTATATCTTAGACTATGTAAGGAATGATACGTGCAGCCAATAATACCCCTGGCATTGCATATCAAAACGATAAATAAATTGAACGGAAAAGGACACACATTGGTGTTAAAATTTTCAATATCGAATGTGTCATTTATGATCCAAAAATTGTAAATACGGTGTTTAAAATTATGTCGATTGCAGTTATTTACAATCATTAATAAAAATGACATTTTATGATACACACCGATACGTTTAAGCAAATTGATGACAACATCGCCAGCAATGTGGTCAAACAAGTCTTTCATAGAGGTGACTGTGTAGAACTGTTGCTTAACAGTGGCAAAGTTTACGCAGGCCCAATATGAGTTTGATGCCATACACGCAGTTATTTACATCGAAGTATGGTTAATTGTTGATAGAGAACAGTACAATGTAACCTAGAGAAATGACTTAATCGGACACCACAGGATATGTTACACACAACACTGGATTAAAAGCAGCAGCCTGATTCTGACAGCTGTATTGTGATGGATCGACAAACAATATGTTACACAAAACGTTGGGTTAAAAGCAACCACCTGATTGTGATAGCTGAATCATCTTGTGATTGATTGACAGACAGCAGCTTTTCTGAGCTGGATGTGGATGAACATTCCTAGTGGAGAACAGTCGTATGTTAGCCCACATGGTAACCAGAGACTTTCTGGTACAACGTTTCTGTCTTGCTAGTTCTGCACATAGTCACGTAGCAGGCAGATAATTCCTTTGGGCCAGTTATTCAAAGCGATGTTCGATTTAATCCTATATTAGATGACGTCCCAAGACATTCGATGTCTACCTCTTCTCGTTATTGAGTCTGGAATTAGAGAGAAAACTATTGATTTCAAACAATTGGGGCCTATTGAACAGCGAATTAAAATTGACAAAAAAAAATAAATTAAATTAATTTTAAGGGACTTAATGCTTAATTTGACATTTCTAAACGATACAGAGTTAATACAATCTGAATCTTTCAGAGAATCTCTAGAATTGATACTAACGGATATTTTCAACATTTACAACTCCGATTGGAGCACGACTCTAGCACTGGAGAATTTCTTTACATTTGCAAATAAATTTCTACTTGCATTAAGAATTTATAGTCGAACAAGATTTATTAAATTGTGAACGCTTTGGGTTTTACTATTTCTTTAATGACATGTGCACGTGATAAGCTTGATGGTAACAAGTACGGATGTATTACGGACCAAGAACTCTCAACTTGTTAATGGACATTGGAATCATTCTACGCATATCTCTGTTAAGTTTCATAAGGATCAGACTGGGAATCATATAAAATTTTGGTATATGTGTAACAGAAAGGCGACCATCTTTAGCAGTATTACATAACAGCAAAGTTGGGACTGTCTCCAAACATGTGCAGTATATTGAACAATCATGGAAGGGTTCGTATTGCTCATATTCGACCTTGACCGTATCGGTTAGTAAATAGCGATTGGGGTTTAACGTATTTAAGGTTATTTCAGGCATATGGCCACGTGCCAGAACATCGTGTAGAGAACCTCCATCGGCGCCAGTGACAACACACAAAAACAAAACAGGACGATCAGAAGACACAATACACAGAAATAACAATCAGATCGGTTTCATGTTGATTCCAAGCTATAAAAACAGCAGGACAAGAGCCCATCGGACTGATTGGAAGACAGCAAATGATGGTAGATCATTCTTCAGCTTTCAGTTTTCATCTGATTGAACAAAACACCATTTTGCATTTGCTATTGTACCTGATAATGCGAACAGTGTTTTCTCAAAAGCTTTTCTTTGTTTGTATATTTGTACGGAAGTATATGCCATACTATTTATTGACGGTTTAGCCAAACAGCTCCGAACAAGTAAGTGCAAAACGATTATTAAAACGATTGTTAAAACGTTATTCTACAATTTTCCAAATCACGGCATCCAGTGATAGAGAATAGATTGAGGTATCGGAATTACGCTGATGATGAATGGGTGAAGAGTACTTTAACCCTCTGTCAATTCCTACTCTGTCAATGTCCATGCTTTCAGGAAGTATATTAGTACTTGTACATACAGTTTAAAGTGGTGCACGATTGGTGGATTGTGTAGCAACTTGTTCAAATTTAACCAACATCAAGATCGAACATTGCCCATGATATGTTGAACCAACACACGCAACATTAAAAGGCACATTGTTTTCGCGCTGTCAAAAGAAGCTAAGGACGTTGTCACCCGATTCTACATTTTTGTCAATAGGGACTGCAAGTCACGCAAAGCGATCTGCAATAGTTCACACCATCGCTTTCCACTTCCGATGACATCCTACAGATTTTCTTGTTCTAGCATAAGCGAAAAGTTAAAAAGATGCAAATTTCCCCTTCCAACAGCAACACAGAAGACGACTCTTCAAGATCGGTATTCAAAACATAGCGACCGTGTTTGGACGCGGTCACCGCGAGTCCATAACTAGAGAGAGGTACATATATGTCCGATAGCTTCACATGTGTTGCCTTTCTACTACCCGACGTGCATTTTGCCTGGTGTTAGGTTTCAAGGCTCTTAATCGGGAGGATAGAGACATTTGTCCGTTATGTATGCCCCCTCAGATATCAGGCAATTCGTTGTGTTCTGATTGGTCAATTTACGGGGGAAACCCCGTACACCTTGGGAGGTTTCGAATGTCACAAGAGTTCAAGGGTAATATAAAAACAAACATGGCCGCCTCCGCTTCAAAATTTATTTTCTAAATTCAATGAAACTTATTTTTTTAAACCTTGTTGGTTGACACAAAGTAAGTTAAAGACACTGCAACATTCATTGGCCCTTTCGCTGAGGCTGAAAGCTGCGTTGTCATGGCAGCGCTGGTCGTCAGGGGAGGTAAGTCAGAACGCAGAAAAAGATCGTATCGATGCAGAACCTATTTTCTTATGGTATTTTAAGTGAATAAAATCGAACATTCTGTGGCTTAGCGGATAATACATTCGTTGTTTACGTGTTTCTCATAGTGTACTGACTTTTATGAACGCCCTGCAAGCTCGTACACCCCTTCGCCTGTTACCCAGGGCGTACGAGTTTGCAGGACGGTCATAAAAGTCCGTACATCCTTCGAAAAACGTCAATATCCAATTATCCAAAGGTAATGTGTGGCGTACCATCTAGTATTAAATAACCATACCTTGATATTGTTCGTTTTCAGTGATATCGTCATTAAGTTTCGTGCACCAATGAACTGTTACTTTTTTAAGTGCCATTTAGAAAATGCAAATAATCTCAACTGGAAAACATGTTCGTTGACGTCAAATTCTTTTTCTCGCCTTCAGACAGCGTTTCTACAGTTATTTTCGTTTTATATCATTTTTTACGAGACAAATGCTCTATGGTGACATTGCCAGAGGTCGTGCGAACTAACAAAGAAATGAACTGACACACGAGGGAACGGGATTATAAGTAAGGAATAGAACCTGAATATACCAGACACCAAGGTTCTTACGACCAGCACTCCACTGAAGAGGCAAAATCGCCAAGAGCTGCGAACAGGGTCATCATGTTTGAAGCATCACCAAAGTGGCTTTACTTAGCACTGGGCTAATCTGAATTTTCCTCCCCAGTGTTAATGTAGCTGTATGGTGCTGGGGTACATCGACATTACATTGACTAAATACCCCGGGGCTTTGACCATGTCCAGACTTCAACATTAATTAGCATGTGTAATCCCAGTATGTCAAGGGAATCGAACTTGTTGTATAGTACGTATATTACAATGTCTGTCACAAGGCTTAACACTAACTCAGACGACATATACACGTGGAGCCTGTAGGCAATGGGCTCGCAGACTATGGCCGTATAATTTACACCACACCTCAGAGTTTCAGAGACAACTTAGTCGATAAGTCAAATTGATTGCCCACGTGCGTAGATACACCTCCAACGTGAACACATAGTATTATGATTAAATTAATATCGTCCTAATTCACTGAATCGTGATCGGCGAAAAAAGGCATAGGTGGATTCATGTTGATGGTTTGGTACCGCATATTGGTATTTATTAATATAACACTTTAGCAAACACCTTCGTATATTTTCACTTTGGAATCTGTGACTTTCCTTGTGTATTGCTCTATTTCTGGAAATTTGTCTCCTGAATCTAGTTTAAAATCTTTTGAAAATACCTTAAGGATAAAGTGTACAAATTTGCATGAAGCTTTTTAATGTTAATTTGGGCTACAGATTTTAGTAGTTCACTCATAGAACACCTGCAAGTGTGACGTCTGGAGGGAATCCAAAAGCAAACAGGGTCAAAACAACCCATTCGTCTCTGACTTTTATAATATCCCAGAGACCAACAACGACCGAGTAGTTGTGTGGTAAATTGCCTAGGGATGGCACACTAGTCCACTCCATACCGAGACACCGCTAGGCGTTCGAGCGACGCGGTGAAGTTCCACGTTACGCTAGTTAACCATAAATCATGACACGATCAATGTTAAAGTTAAGAAGGTTGGAAATGTCTCGCCTAATGTCTGGTTTTCTGTGCCTTAAGTATGGAGTATACTTGACATTGTGGATTACCCTTAAAGTAAACTAGAACGCAAAGGGTCTAATTGCAACCTGGGCTGTACCCCACCGTCCAGACACGATACAGATGTCGCCATCTATATCCGTCAGCGTGAAGAGGTTAGCTTGTTTGTACATTGATGCCGTACTTTCAGGAAGAGAAAGCTTTCCATTAGCCCATACCTATTTTAAGCGAAAGTGGCCAATCAATCAGAATAGTTTCCTTTCATAATAAGGGACCATGATTATACAATAATACAGTCGGAAGTTTGTAATAAACAACTGAACGGTACCTAAGTGGAAACAGCAAATGTAAGACGACCTCAACGATTCTAGTCCGAAGAGGTTCAAAGTGGTATAGTAAGGTCTAGCCAACTAAAAAAAATTCATATATGTGAATTGCGATGATTTGACATTATACTGGTAGAAGAATGCATTGCTAATTTCGAAAATGTTGGAGGTGATTGATTTTGCCAAGAACGATGTTGATAACCAAAGAAAGCCAGTCACATAGATGTGCAAAGAGTAGAGTAATTATACGTTTAGAGTATATTTCTCCCCTTGACCAGAATTTTTCTAATCTCAATAAACCACCTTTAAACCTTTTATCCAAAGCTTTTTTACGGAAGTATCGTTCGATGTGATTAAAACCAGTTAAATATTTCATTGGAGTTAGGTTCCAAACACTTGATATCTCCTGAGGCGGAAATTCTCTTGGCCTGCCTTAGGGAACAATCTTAAACAAGCACCTGCGTTTACCGCAGCCTTTCTTATATTTCATTGGACACCTGAGACATCTTCCGTGGACCCTGCAGCATCTGCTCAGCGTATAGTATGGATTATATCATATCCACATACCTATAATACAAGATCGGGCAGCTCAATTTTATCTGCATCAAAATAAAGTGATATTAGCCCTTACAGAAAAATCCTATAGGATTTTGGACATTCTACAGGATAATTATAAAATCCGATTTTGTCCAAAATCCAATATGATTTTTCTGTAAGGGAGAGAGTTCCAAACATTGTTGTCCTCAGATGAGTGGACATTAATATGGTCTTCCTACAGCCACATGTATCAGATGATTGAATAATGGCAAGTAGGTCAATAAGATAAGCCTCCAAATAATTTTTGGTAAATATTCTTTACAATTAGCGGTCGGTTTGATGAAGCTACCTGATGCTATGGTGCCGTCAAAGTAATTGGTCAACACAAAGCCGATATGTCTATGATGTCTTTGTTTTGTTTCTTGTGGACTGTCGCCATGTTTGCTGTCGTGGTTGCTTTCATCATTTTAAACCAGAATGCGTATACCCAAACAAAATATACAAATTCATTAAAATTAGGGCAACAAAATAAAAATAGAGTGTCCCTGAACACAATGACAAACAGTTGGTATGGAGGCACCGTGTGCCATACTTTATTTTTTTACAGATTGTAACACGGACTAGAGCAACGATTGGATTGCATATAAATAATGTATTCATTTTTCGTTTGTACTGAGATTTCGTCTTTTAGATATTTTAATAGCATAATAGTCAGGAGGGCTTTAAGCGACTTGAACTGAGGCAGCAACTGGATAAACAAGCAGAACTTTGGTGATTATCGACGATCAAAAATAGAAACGTGTTTTATATACAATCGTAAGAAAAATGTAAAAATGAAAACACGTTATTTTGATTGGAATCCCATATCCAACCCCATCTCCTGTGTGAAATAACACATCCTAATATAATTTTCTCTGATACGCTTTTTGCCTTTAACCATTTGGATATTAGCGATGAATGATTTGTTTTCAACAAAGAAAATCGTTCTATTGTTAAATTTTGGCGTTTTGAACAATACATGTACGTATTTAAATTGAAGGTAATTTTTTTACCTTAAATCAGTCTGTTGAACAATGTTGAACATTGACTGGTATACAAATAAATGGCTTATTCCTTTGGGAAGCGGCTCGGCAATTCCGTTTTGATTGTTTGTTTGGTTCATTGAGGTTAAACGCTGCCTTTAAGGTTATTTCACTCCCATAATTGCGTACCAGCCCAATGGGTGAACGAATTCACCCTGGACATCACTGGAAACAAACAAATAAAAGACAGAAAAATACTGATTAATCCCAGGGCATTATACAAAGACGTCACTTACAGGAAGCTTTTTAAAGTCATCTAAGAACTTTTACGGTAAACGAAAGAAAGGTTTTTGCAGAACCAATGTACAATTTATTTAATTTATTTGTAGTTATGTGAAAGACTGGTTGGGTGTTAAGGAAAATGTGTCAACTACAACGGGTTTGACGGCACACTGGGTACATTTGAACTAGGTCGTTTGATCATCAGGTCGATATAGTTGAACGAGATCGAAATTGTGGATAATAGGGTACTAGTCCCGAATAATGGCTTCAAACGTGACATTGACAGTTCCATAATCACCCTTTAAGTCCTTATAACTTAACTGTAGATCAAGTAATTGCCCTACAGCGAAAAAAAGCTAAGACAGCGGTTATGGTTTCCTTCCGCTATCTGGGACTATTTATTATGCTTAAAGATACAACCATTTATTGTGTTCAGGGCGATTAACACTCAACGCTCTGGTGAGACACTACTATACTACGTACTTTCCTGTTGAGCTGGTGCTCTCTGAGTTAAAGAGGAAGAGGAAGTCGAGCTGTCTGTGAAGTCTTGTCCTGTATTTGTTCCGTCTTGTCTTTGTTTGTAGCCAGTGTCGTCAATAGTCGTTTCCTTCACACCTTGGGCTGGCACGCCGTTACGTTAGTGAAGAAATACTAACACAAATCATCATCATGTTATTGCAGACGGAAGTTTATTTAAATACAGTGATGATTAAATTACAATACATTATAGTTTAAATAAAAAAAGATGACAGAAAAAAGATGACAGTTTCGTTGATGTACAATATATTGCACTATTTGGCACCAATGACTTGACTCAAAAATCGCACTGGATGTCCGCACAGTTTGAATCACAAGAATCTGAGCGGTCTCAAGTTTAAGGTAAGGAAATCACAGTTTTTCTTACAATTTCGCCGAAAGAAAAGATAGTGTGCTTCATAAACACACCACTGACACTACGGCTGTACGTCAGATTCACCAGTCATCTGAAATAGAAGAGAAATAACCATAAGCACGGCGTTAAACACCAATCAAGCAAACAAAACAAATCAAATCAGGCGCTCTTGATTTTCGTTGTTGTTGTTGTCTCATGTTACAACTACTACCATGTTGGCTTGTGCTCTCAGCAATTTGACCCCTATAGTACATTCTTGAAACTAAGATAGTGCATGTTGAATGGTGAAGTTTTCAGAATGGCATTTGTATCAAAGTGATTGATTGATAAGTATTCGACACCACATTTAGCGGTATTTCAGCTACGCTGTGGCGTAAACATATTGTCAACTTATTTATATCTTATACTATGTAAGGAATGGTTCTTGCAGCCAATAACAACCTTGGCACTGAACATCAACAAGATAAATAAATTGAACCGAAAAGGCCACACATTGGTGTTAACAATTTCAATATCGAATGTTTCATTTAGGATCTAAAAATTGTAAATATGGTGTTTAAAATGATGTCAATTGTAGTTATTTACAATCATTAATAAAAATGAAATTTTATGATCAATCCGATACGTTTAAGGAAATTGATGACAACATCGCCAACAAAGTTGTCAAAGAAGTCCTTCATAGAGGTGACTGTGTAGAACTGTTGTTTACGCAGTCAACCAATATGTGTTTGATGCCATACACGCATTTATTTACATCGAAGTATGGTTAGTTGTTCATAGAGTACAAAGTCACCTAGAGAAATGACTTCATTGGAAACCGCAGGATATGTTACACACAACACTAGATTAAAAGCAACAGCCTGATTTTGACAGCTGTATTGTGATGGATCGACAAACAATATGTTACACAAAACGTTGGGTTAAAAGCAACCACCTGATTGTGATAGCTGAATCATCTTGTGATTGATTGACAGACAGCAGCTTTTCTGAGCTGGATGTGGATGAACATTCCTAGTGGAGAACAGTCGTATGTTAGCCCACATGGTAACCAGAGACTTTCTGGTACAACGTTTCTGTCTTGCTAGTTCTGCACATAGTCACGTAGCAGGCAGATAATTCCTTTGGGCCAGTTATTCAAAGCGATGTTCAATTTAATCCTATATTAGATGACGTCCCAAAACATTCGATGTCTACCTCTTTTCGTTATTGAGTCTGGAATTAAAGAGAAAACTACTGATTTCAAGCTATTTGGACCTATTGAGCAGCTAAATTAATGTAATTTAATTAATGTAAATTAATTAATTAACTTAATGTAAAGTTTTACATTTTTAAACGACACAGGAAAAGCCAATAAAATCCAAATCTTTCAGTGAATTTGAAAATCGCGGGTATTTCCAACATGCGTGCCTCCGATTGGAGCATCGATCTAGCACTGAAGTAATTTACTTTAATTTGTGAAAGTTAATCTAATTGCATTAAGAATAACCAGCAAAATGGTTGTATATATTTGTGAACGCTTTGAGTTTTACTATTTCTCTGATGACATTAGCACATGATAAGCTTGATAGTAACAAATACGGATGTTTATAACGGACCAAGAACTCTCAACTTGTTAATCGACATTGGAATCATTCTACGCATATCTCTGTGAAGTTTCAAAAGGAGCAGACTGGAAATTATACAGCATTTTGGTATATGTGTGACAGATAAGCGACCATCTTAAAAATTATTACATAACAGCAAAATTCGAACAGCCTCCAAACAAGTGCAGTATTTTAAGCGATCATGCAAGGCTTCGTGTCGCTCATAATCGATCATGACTTTATCAGTTAGTTAATAGCGATTAGGGTTTAGCGCCGTATTGAAGAATATTTCACGTATATGACCACGTGTTAGAACATTGAGTAGAGAACCACCATCGACGCCAAGAACAACACACAAAGACAAAACAGGATGATCACAAGCCACAATAGACAGAAGTTCCAAACAGATCAGCTTGATGTTCACTCCAAGCTCTAAAAACGGCAGGGACAAGAGCTTCCTCAAACCGCCCACCGGACTGATTTGAAGACGGCAAATGATGGTTGATCATTCTATAGCTTTCTGCTTTCATTTCAATGTTTTTTCTTGGAATTTAATTAAAGGCGGGCAGACTTATTGTTGAAATATACGACCATTCTCCTTGAACAACTTTCTGGATCTAAAGTGACATTGACATTTGTGTAGAACAGTCGTCCTATAAATAAATATACACAGGACGTTAATGGCTGGTTTCATTGTTTAATAATTGCTTAGAGTAGATAGTAACGCTATTTGTCTCTCTCTTGGTCGTCTCTGATGTGATTGTTAATTGTTGTACCCAGACGATTCTTTAATAATTCATAAGTGTTACAGGCAGCGGTGATCGTTCTCCCGGTGATTTATAACAAGGTTTGGGATAAATATTCTAGAAACTTTGTCTTTTGATGAAAGATCGATGGAGTTACGTAACCAAATGTCGATTAGTGGCATCTTTAATATAGTAAAGGTACATTGGACCAGAAGTTCGTCCTAGGAAACTTAAAGGGAAGATATAGACGGTAACTGACGTATTAAATATTCACTCGTCATACACATGTATCAGGCAGTTATTGCGTTGAGCCGTACAGAGGAATTCGCCTTTAAAAAATATATCGGGTGGATTGATGAAGGGATTTTGACACTAAACCGATACAAGGAATCGATATATCAACTAGAGGACATAAAACGATACGTTTAATACACCCTTAGGAAATAAGGCTCTAATAGAGGCTTTAAGTTTCTTCAGTTATGGCTTTGGTGGAACCCAACTGTCCCAAGTATTTATCCCTTTCATCTTATATCAAAGAACCGTTTTTGTCGTAATAGTTCCTTAGAGCCATCATCTTTTCTAAGAACCCTCAAATAACCATTATTTCTAAAAGTGTATATGACCTCAAATTTGTTCTAGCTGAATAATTCTTCTCTCTTTAGTTGATGCTAATACTGACCAATGATCACCATTTAGCTAACACTGACTACTGACATATATTTCAACAGACTTATTTGACGTAGAAGTATGCAGATTTTATTTCTGTTCATATGAAAAAGTAAAGCTATTTTAAATACGTCTTGGGTACTCAAATACAATTCGAATATGTGTTTTATGGAAACGTAAAGTTGATCATATTACAAGTGGAAAGAAAAGTTTCTGCGACTGCTATAAATTGACATAAATCAAATTATAGTCTGCCTTAATATGTATGCATGATTAATAATGATATCACATCATATCCGGGCTATCTATCCCATCAATTATGAATCTGTGTTTGTGATCGCTGCATTGTGTCAGCCATTATCAATAACTCTCACACAGGGATTGGCAAGAAGACAATTTTATGTTTTTCTTTTTTATGGTAATCATAAATCAATGTGAGTAATTCAACATACTCTCCACTTTATTACCGCCTTTCTCTAATATACGAAAATATTATAATTGGAGGAAAGTGATTTATTTGTTAAAGTGAAAAATACATGTATGTGTTGGTAAGATTGATTGATTGGTTGGTTGGTGTTATACGCCGTGCTTAAGGGTATTTCACTTATATGACGGGGGTGTTTTCTAACACTAGCACAACCAAGATGTGAAGCGTTTCCATAATGTTGGAAAGTGCTAAGTAAAGACAGCATTGCTACTCTTTAAACTAACTGTCCTTTGCCAGAAAATTATGTTGGTATGTGTTGAGCAATCTTTATGTTTTAGGTAGTATGAGAACAATGAAAATATTTAAAGACACTCTTACAGAAGACAGTTGTTGTGAGCTTGATTTTGGCCTGGTGCTCTCAGGGCCAAGATTTAACATTAGAAGTATTGTGTGGTATCTCTGCTTTGCTTTGTGGTATCTCGTAAATGTATTATCACTGTTTGTTTCATTGGGCTTTAACGCCGTACTTCAGGTTATTTCACCAGCGCGGTGAAGGACCCCCCCCCCGCTTCCCCCTACATCGACACCACTGGCTATTAACAAAAGCATCACGGAACAAATACAGTCGCCATGTTGCTCTTTAAGCAAAGGGTCAGCGAGCAGCCGATATGTTTGTGGCGTCCTGATATGTGCTATGGTTGTCTTGTATCTTGCCAATGGCGTGCTTGAAATAGTCTTAAGAACGGCGTAAAACCTCAATCAATCAAACAATAAAAGCTATATTCTGTACTTATAATATGACTTTTTTTTTTAAATAAGAAAAGTTAACTTCTGAAGAGGTTGACGATTTGACGTGGAAATATACCCAGTACAAAAACCAGTCGTGCAAAATACTCATTTTAACAGAGCCTCCGACAGATGTGATTTTATTTTTTAACGTATTTCAAATTTCCGGAATAGTGGCTATTTTGCGGATTGATTGATTAGCGTTTTGCCCCGTGCTTAAGGGTATTTCACGTATATGACGGCGAGGTATATTTCAACACTAATGGACACTAGCACAACCAAGTTGTGAAGTGTTTGAATACTGCCAAAAAGTCAATCTTGCACCGGAGCTAAAGTAATATGAGCATTGTTACTCTTCAAAAAACTACCCTCAGCCAGAGGGGACTATTTTGCGGCAAAAGTGATCCTATTCGTTTCTCAAAAATCTGAATTTATGAACTGGTAAAACGTTGAGGAAATTTTGTTTTTGCTTTATGAATAACCCTGGAATGAGCGCCAATGTCACCATCCATTCTTGGAACACAGGCCTTACAAAAAAGCCAAAATATCCATCGAACAATTTAGATTAGTCTTGGTTTAGGATTGATTGGTTGGTTGGTTGATTTGGTGTTTAACGCCGTATTCCAGGGAATTTCACTTATATGACGGCGGTGTGCTACCAAAAAGTTTAAAACAACGCAAAGATAATGCGAAGCGGTTATATATACAAACGCTCTCTTGGAAAATTAATGTTCCTCCATAGCAGACAGCATAGATATGCTTAAATCATTTAAATATGAGGCTAGTCTGCTAGCTCTGACAGAATTACATTTTTGATTCAAAATAAACTCACAGCAACGCCTCTTATGTAAAGCGTTAAAACGTAGACGATTTGGCCCTGACAACCCCAGGTTCTGAAGACATGCAGACCCCGGTCGTGGCGAGTACGCTTACTAGTCCTATTTCGATGCACCGTTCACGGGATCGAGTCTGCCTGTCGACTATCAGGTATATTAGTGAGTCATACGATGTGGCTCCGGCAATCGAGGGGGTGGGTTTTCACGAGGTTTCCTCCCGGTTGTTCTACCGTAAATAGACAAGGAACATTCTGAAGTGGACAATCCGTCGTCATGTAAATGAAATATCTTTGAGTACGATGTTACATCTTAAAGCCTGCACGTTTTTCGGATTTCACGTGTGAATAGTTATAGTCTCCACACATGTAATTGTGACACAATGACGTCACTGTCAAGGGCACTCGTACGGATTAATTAGAGATAAGCGGCTTAACTATTTCCTGAACTGTTTTTCCCCTTTTAAATCTCAACCTAGACGTGAAGCCATATTCCCAAGCACATGCAGAATGAAAATTGACATTTTCCACACCGGATTCATGTAGCATGTATTTGTGTCCTTCTTTCAGATACATCTCCATCGGACAAAAATGTCCACAGGACGTATATACTAATAGTAGTCCAATTAAAGAACTTAAACATAATTTGTTAATCGTATTGAGCTGCTAAATTTAGAAGTTAAATCCAAGTGTTGAAACTCAGATAATCTAACCGTGATCTTCCATACGACATTTTTACTTCCACGAAAATAGGTTTGTCCTATGGAATAATCGAGTTTACATAAAGATTATTTGAATTTTAGAGCACATGCAACGATTGACATTCATTACAATATTATCGCCACAAGACATCGGTCGACTAGTAAAAGGACACGACGTTAATGTCACAACGTGACATATACCCACGTCTTCATACAAAATCACGTAACATTTTCCTTGATTGTGTAATATTTTTTGATTTATTGATTATGGATGTCAACATATCAAATGTTTCATTTTGGATTAAAAAAAACCCTGTAATTATTGTGTTTAAACCTTTGCAAAAACAGCTATTAACAATCTTCCGAACTTTTGAACAAAAACATTTATATGATTTCATTAAAATATATTGGATACCCATTGATTTCTGTTCAGAATTGGCAACAAGCAATAAAGACAGGATTTATGTTTTTTTGGACAACATTTTCTGAGTTTGAACAGATTTTAAGTGACATAATTTTGCTGTTTGAAACACGCTAGGAAATCGAACAAAAGACAATTCGTGTCGGGCACTGAATCGCCAATAAACACATTCCAAGGGCAGGAGATAGAAATTAGTACCCAAAATGACTAATATTCATAGTCCAAAACGATATATGCGATTGTTCATCTGGAAAAATTCTTATAATAAAAATATAAGACATGGCCGCCTCCACTTCAAATTTTGGTGTTTAAATTTTATAAAACTTACAGCCTAGTTAGGGAATTGG
>JAQQZZ010145497.1:0-12878 GCA_030265115.1 Mopalia vespertina | reverse complement strand
ACCTATGAAACCGATTTTGAGGCCGGTAGCTGCCTAGAAGGATTTATATTACGACCGGACCGAAGTTACTGAATTTTCCCTTCCAGCAAATGAGGCATCCCGTTATGACGTTTGTACCTGACATATACAATGGCCACAAGAAAATGGGGAAGGTGAGACGTCATTAGGGGCTAGGACTGTTGGAAAGGATTTTTGCCTTAAACATAAAAAATTAGTCAAATTCTCGCTCATTAAATAAATTAACCCTATCTGATATTGTTATACAGTAGTTATCAGAAAATCCATTATATAGGTAGACCAAGTTGTCATTGTCACACTAAATTGTGCAAGGTTAATTCTTAATGTAACTTCACTTCTTCTGATTTAGGTCAAGCTATACTCTCGATCTGATCAGCCCATTTCACAAATACTTACACAGAATCCCGCAGATTGAACCAGGCAGTTTTGTATTAAAATAACAACACACAACAGAAACAAATACTTGTTCTGTCAATAGGTGGCTTTTCGTTCTGACAAATTTTGATCATATATAAGCCATTTAAATGCTATCATCAGGCCTGTCCAGTAAAAAATTTAAACATTCATGCCACATAAAGCAATTTTGTTAGCGTTATTATGCAAAAATGAAAGCTTAATTCACTTATTTAGAAGTTTGAAATCGAGTTCGTCTGCAATCGCCTGCCGTTGCTATTTTGTTTTCCCATTCTCCTTTTCATGTGATGCTTAGTGACCCAGGATTGATAGGGTCATATCAAAATGGCACCATGTCACAACATGTTTATAGGCTCTTTTATCTTACCTTTTTTTCCTCACTGAATGAGAGAATAAAGGACTACCTTACCTTATAATCTTTTTGATTCAGTCAAATTTATCTCTTTCTTGTTAATACAGAAAACATCCTATAGGATATCGTCCAAAACCCTATATAGGATTTTTCTATTGGATCCTATAGGATTTTATTATTATCCTATATAGGATGTCTGAAATCTTATAGGATTTGTCTGTAGCAATTTTGATATGAAGGAGTTATAAACCACCTATAAAACTTTGGAAATGATCACTGAATTTATTTATATTTGTTAATTTGGTCACAAATCGGAAGTATTAAACTACTTATTTCACCTACATGTTAGATTTGATAAGTTTATATCAGTCTTTTATAATTATCAAGTTCACTGCAATTGCTGGTCAATCTCAGGAGAGATACATTTTCTTTTAACCATATAAAACCATACAGTCAAGGCAAATGGCATTCTGCGAAATTTGACTGTATAGGTATGAAAGCTGCAATTTATACAATAACAATGTTCATTTGATTTACAAGAATAAAATAAAACTCTGAATATAGGCATACATCAAAAGTCCTACTGAGTAATTATGTGTACGTTCAGTGCTCCAGATAAGGGGGAGTACTGGCATTAATTACGCATCATAAATAAGTCAAATGCCTCTTTTGTAAATGGAAGGCATATTGAAACAGCATCCAATGCTGTTTCAAATGTAAATATGAATGGTATTCAGTTCCATCCATATAATAAATTAAAGAATAAATTCTGCCCTTTGTGACCCTTTAAGATTCAAATTACTCTGTATTGGTATATTACCCACAGTCAGATTTGAGTATTAGTAGTTATGTACCTATACACCCTGTGTCGAGTAACTCGAGTTCGATTCCGAGTGGAGGCAAGCAAAATATTTTCTTTCTCTACAATAACAATAAAAATATATACCCTGTGCCAGTGTGAATATACTGATTAATTGTAGAAATATATTAAGGGGAGGATGCAGATCAATTTTTAACATCCCAATCATGCAAATTCAAATATATATATTTTCACTGTAATATTTTTTTTTCCATCAAAATTTAATCCTTTCTTTTGAAATTGAATAATTTTAAGCTCAAATTGAATATTTTATTCTGTGGACAGCTAAGAGTCCATAGATTTGGCTTCTATTAAAGGAGAAGACACACGGTTTTACATTGGGTTTTGGTTGTTTTTAAATACCATTTTAGTAACATCACAGCTCTGAGATCAAGGAACTAATTAAAATTAAGTCAGTAATTAAAATATTACAAACTGGAAGTGACGTAAGCAGTGCAAGTGACCCACAAACATATCGTATGCTACTGCAGTGTTAAACGTATGTATATCTCATTTCTGACAGGAATTATGCCTGTCTGAGTAGTACCTGGATGTTAGAATTATGAATTGGTTATTACAAAAGAAATTCGGTTTCAATGTTTCCTGAGAGATTCTATTTTTTAAGGCAGTGGCTGGTAAATATCAGAAACTAAGATTTGCCAGTAAATCATTTGACAGGTTAAAGAACTTAAGAGTGTGCATAAAACATTTTGTGCCATCTGATTATAAAAGGGACCTTCAGCATGAATTGACCGATTTAAAGCTAACAAAAATAAGTTTTAAAAAAAGCTGTATACCGTGTATATTTCCATTTGGCCCAGAACAAAAGGCTTGGATAAACAGTAGGCCTAGTGCTTTCACGAAGCGCGAGAAGCATCGTTACAAAAATAAGGCAGGGCATTTTTGCTTCGGGTACAGCTAGTCAAAAGTTTTAGTTCCCCATTCATGTTATCACCTGTTAAATTAAGCCATCCTTTCCATTTTGACGGCATTTGAGTTTTGCTTTTTCTTGACAGAGTCACCTGCCTTGATAGAGATGGAATCATTCTGCCAGCAGGTGTCTCTGTATATGGGTTACTCATTGAATCTCACAAGTTACAAGCATCAAGTCGGGTGATTGGAGATAGCATGACACTTGGATATCACATCAAAGATGTCATGAATGAGTTCCAGGTGAGTGGTAATTTGATATCACATCAAAGACGTCATGACTGAGTTCCAGGTGAGTGGTAATTTGATATCAAATCAAAGATGTCATGAATGAGTTCCAGGTGAGTGGTTACTTGATATCACATCAAAGACATCATGAACGATAAGCAGGTAAGCAATAACATGGTACTAAGATGCCACTTGAAAGGTGCCAGGTAAGTGGCAATATGATATCACATCAATAATATAATGAATGAGTTTCAGGTAAGCAATAACATTGGACTAAGATGCCAATTGAAAGATGTCATGAATGAGTACCAGGTAAGTGGTACTATGATATCACATCAAAGACATCATGAATGAGTTACAGGTATTATAACATGGTACTAAAATGCCACTTGAAAGATGTCATGAATGAGTACCAGGTTAGTGGCAATATGATATCAGAACAAAAACATCATGAATGATTTCCAGGTAAGTGGCAATATGATATCACAACAAAGACGTCATGAGAATGTGTACCAGGTAAGTGGCAATATGATATCACAACAAAGATATCATGAATGATTTCTAGGTAAGTGGCAATATGATATCACAACAAAGATATCATGAATGATTTCCAGGTAAGTCGCAATATGATATCACAATAAAGACATCATGAATGAGTACCAGGTAAGTGGTAATATGATATCACAACAAAGATATCATGAATGATTTCCAGGTAAGTGGCAATATGATATCACAACAAAGATTTCATGAATGATATCAAGGTAAGCAATAACATGGTACTAAGATGCCACTTGAAAGATGTTGTGAACAAGTTCCAGGTAAGATGGCGTATTTGCCCCTCCAAGTAATTTTTTTGCCCCCCCCCCCTCCAATGAAAATAAACATACTTTCTTATAGATTAATTATAAAAAAAATTATAACTAAGTCACTCTTCCAGAGCTAGTTGTAAAAAGATTAGTTAGTTTTAATTAGTTAGTTTTTCATTGAGATAAACTTCACGTCCGAGAAGAAAGATGTATAGACTGGGTTCTGAAAACTGTTAAGATCAAATAAATAAAATGAGAAGTCCACCTGCCCCTATAGAATACCCAGTCACGATTATTCACAGGGTCTGTGGTCAGCAAGTTGATAGAAACAGTACAGATAAACTGATCTGGTTAAAAAGTCTCTCAGATAAGCAACATCTCCACCTGGCGAGCTAAAACTCTGATTCAATAACCATAAAATGAGATGAAGACTGACATCAAATGTCATACATATACATGTATGGCAAAAAAAAAAACCCCACCTGCGGCTGTATAGAACCCGAGAGCTTCCGGGGCTTAGACGGCACCTGGACCCTCGCCTCATTTTTCCCAGCGCCTGTGAGTAAGCAACGTTAAAAGAACCACTACAAATAAGTGATCTGGTGGAAAGCTTCTCAGGCAAACAATAACACCACATATAGCAAGCAAACAATTTGACACATTTTAAAAATATACAATGAGTAAAGATAAAACTATGCACATTAGTTATATGTGGCGAATATGGCCCAGAACACACATGCCGCTGTGTAGAACTCGAGAGCTTTCGGGGCCTAGTTCCCCTGGACACTCGCCTCATTGTGCTGAGATAGTGTCCCCCCCCTTCCCCCCCTGCGCGATGGATGGTCTTCCCACACCTATGATACTACCACAATGTAGACAGATAATCGATCAATGACAAGAATATACACGCAACAAAAGGCATCTCCTGGCTTCCATCAAAATAATAATTTGCCCCCCCCCCTACAAATATGGCTTGCCCCCCCAGATTTCTGCGCCGCCACTGGGTAAGTGCTAACATGACATTGGGCTATCACATCAATGCTATTATAAACGAGTTTCAGGTAAGCAATAGTATGACATTGGATTATCACATCAATGATATCATGAACGAGTTCCAGATAAGCAATAGTATGACATTGGGCTATCACATCAATGATATCATGAACGAGTTCCAGGTAAGCAATAGTATGACATTGGGCTATCACATCAATGATGTCATGAACGAGTTCCAGATAAGCAATAGTATGACATTGGGCTATCACTTCAATGATATCATGAACGAGTTCCAGGTAAGCAATAGTATGACATTGGGCTATCACATCAATGATATCATAAACGAGTTCCAGATAAGCAATAATATGACATTGGGCTATCACATCAATGATATCATGAACAAGTTCCAGATAAGCAATAGTATGACATTGGGCTATCACATCAATGATATCATGAACGAGTTCCAGATAAGCAATAGTATGACATTTGGCTATCACATCAATGATGTCATGAACGAGTTCCAGGTTAGCAATAGTATGACATTGGACTATCACTTAAATGATATCATAAACGAGTTTCAGGTTAGCAATAGTATGACATTGGACTATCACTTAAATGATATCATAAACGAGTTCCAGTTAAGCAATAGTATGACATTGGACTATCACTTAAATGATATCATGAACGAGTTCCAGGTAAGCAATAGCATGACATTGGATTATCACATCAATGATATCATGAACGAGTTCCAGTTAAGCAATAGTATGACATTGGATTATCACTTCAATGATATCATGAAAGAGTTCCAGATAAGCAATAATATGACATGGGATTATCACTTCAATGATATCATGAAAGAGTTCCAGATAAGCAATAATATGACATGGGATTATCACATCAATGATATCATGAACGAGTTCCAGATAAGCAATAGTATGACATTGGGCTATCACTTCAATGATACCCTGATATGGTCCATGTAATAATATTTCCAAAATGAATCCATGTAATAATGCTCAGCAATTATTCATCACAGGGGTGGTTTTAACAAGGTTTCCTCTCCGTTTTCCACTGTATTCAAGCTAGTAAAAAACTTCACAGTTTCTTGTTGTGTTAGTGTGACGATTTCTTGTTGGAGTAAACTGCCTTCATAGATGCGAAATGACATAATGTATGTGACGATTTCTTGTTGGAGTCCACTGCCTTCATAGAAGGGGGCCCTTGGCTGTGGCTTAGTGGTAGGGAGTGCGCTTACTAATCCTACTTCAATTTTACTGTTCACAGGATCGAGTCCGTCTGTCGACCCTCAGGTATAAGATTGAGTAACACGTTGTGGCTCCGGCAATCGCGGGGGTGGTTTTTACAAGGTTGCCTCTCGGTTTTCCATAGAAGGGAAATGACATAAAGCATGTTTATTAAATTGCCACCACAAGCTTACTGCAAAAACTGGTTGCCATAAATTATGTTTATTTGTCACGGGTTTTAAAAATATATATTTTTTAATAATTTAAATAAATATAGAAATTAATTAATTACATGACAGAAAATCTCAAAGAGCTGTCAAGCATTAAGTTACCAAGCCTGTGCTGTTAGGGAGAACGGTCAGAACGGGGTTTCCCCATGGTCATCCAAACTTAATTTAGGAGGACCTAGTTATAGGTTTCCTAAATTGTTTTAAGTCTTCGTCTAAATTTACATTTTGTTACTGATTTTGACAAATTTTGTCATCCGATAATCAATGAAGTTTGTGTTTTAAAGCAATTTTGCTTTATTTTTCACCAAGGCACATTTATGTATTGAAAAAATCAGCAAACATGGGGAAAATACCAAATTTTAGAGGACTGATTTTGAGGCCGGAAAAGATTACAGCACAGGCCTGTAGATAATTAGTAAATCGATAGAGACAGAGGGACTAGTGAGTGGAATGAGAGAACAGCCATCAACTCTGGGATTGGAAAGCCAAAGCATCTGTGCCAAATCATTACAAAGAAGGTCAAATAGTCTCCAATAATACACACCAAATCAATCCTATCAAAAGACAATTAACTTTTTTCAGCCCTCGTAATCTGGCAGTCATGAATTTTCTCAATAGACTCACGTTATTTACAGACTGGATTGACCCATGCCGATCAGCTCACAGAGAAATGTATACTTAAAGTATTAACTATATGTGTGTTTGTCTGTCTGTCAGTCTTGCGGCATCAAGACATAGGCTTGCACAACCCTGGGTCCAAAAAATAAATGTCTGTTTGTTTGTCTACATGTATGTCTGTCTGTCTACTACATGTAGTTTACCAGTTTAGAATATTAAAGTTGTATAGATATCTATACATAAATACTATGAGAGCAAGACACTCATGGATCTCGGACAGCATTGGGTTTCAATTTGTCATAGATTGTGTAACACAGATCGGATAGTGTTTCGTCTGGCTGCTCATGTTTGTCATTCAAGTGCTGTCTTAAATATATAATATAGAAAAATCAGTACATACACTAAACTGATGTCAAGAGACAAATATGTGCAAGTTTTGACCCTGTTGACATATGATTAACAATAACTTCAGTTCAACATATACAATAAAATATAATTTGTCAGTTACCCAGTAGAGTGTTTGACTGGGTTACTAGAGGAGTGTGACAGTAGATCAAAACATTAATGCTTTTCACCTCCAATTTCATCCAGAATTAAGTAACAATACAGACATTGTTAAAGCAACATTCAGTGAAGAGGGACCTCTGTGGCGGAGTGGTCTAGAGTATTGCTGGGTTGATTCCCACTGGAAATGCGTTGGCATGAAAGCAACCAGCAGAAGGTTGTGGGTTTTCTGGGTTAATTTACTACCCAATTTTCCTCCCACAATAATGCTTGCCAATTATCTGTAATTGGGATTTAATCCTGTTGATCTAACATTGGATAAATAAATAAATAAAGCAACAGTTAAACCAACAGTCAAAGAGACCATTAAACCGTTTATTTCCATACTGTTTTTTTCTAGCTTATATTTTTCGTCATTTAGTTACCCAACAGTTGAGAATATATTTTGGTGTTTGCTGTGTGGCAACTGCTGGAGAAATGCAATGCTTAGGGGTTTCAGTCTGAACCATTATTAAGTTTGTTTGTTTGTTTGATTGGGGTTTAACGTCGTACTCATGGGAATTTCACTTATATGACGACGGATTGTCCACTTCACACTGCTCCTCGCCTTATTACGGTGGAAAACCGAGAGGAAACCTCGTAAAAACCACCCCCGCGATTGCCGGAGCCACATCTTGTGACTCACTCATATACCGGAGGGTCGACAGGCGGACTCGATCCCGGCTCCCATTTGGATAACTGCAAATTGTTTGGAGAGTATCAATGCTGTCTTTAATTATCACTGGCAGAGGACTGGAAGAAGATTTCCTTTTCATCAAAGACAATTCTTCACATTTTATGGTTGTGCTAGTATAAAGCACTGTTATAATTGTTTGTTTGATTGGGGTTTAACGTCGTACTCAAGGGTCACTGTTATAATACCCACAACCATAATTCATAAGTTAAATATGCTTAAATGCGGTGTAAAAAAAAAATCTGTTACTCAAGCTATCAATCATAACCACCTGCTTGGCTTTCATCAGAAAATCCCTTTCACTTTTAAAAAATTGTCCCTGCCTCCTTGCGACGTGCTTGTGCAATCACTTATAAATAGATTTCATCATCCAAGCTCCTAAAACTTTATGAAGAGACTTAAGCCATTAATCTGCACTCGTTGACTTCAGATTATAAAAAGCCAGAGGCCCTGAATGTAGACAGAAAGTCAAGAGAGGCAAAAACAGAAACGGAGGTCTAAACATCTGGTAAAGTTCATCTCATCAAAACTTTTGGAGACAATTCTATGTCTGTCTTTATCAGAGGGAAGGAATTTCAGAAGAAGTTGCCCAGAAGCTATGGCAGAAAACATTTTTAAGACACCACACAAATCTACCTTCTATCTCTAAAGAGCTCCACTCCAGGCAACAAATTCCATCCTGGTAATTACCCCATATAATGTCTACTGCCTCTTGTTGTTGTCGGGTGCTATTTGTCTGGGGTGACATTGGGGGTTGAACTCACTGGCAAAATCTGGCTTAACTGGGCGCAGGATGATTGTGGCTCAAGGGTTTCACTTATATCAAGGTGGTGTATTCAAACCATACATAGTGGGCACTTGGCCGTTATAACGTACCCCCCAAAATAATCAAGGTGCTTGCTGCTCCTAGATTACAATGGGGCAAAATCATGGGTTAATCCACAGCCCCTATTTCTTAGTACATATAGCTCTCAATACGTTCACCATTTTGAAATAATCTGTTTTAAAATCCTGTTTATTTTGTCTCATCCAATTCTGCTTCATTTTGAGCATCAATCATGGTCTGATCATACATTCATCTGGTTAACTGACAAGAAATCTTTTTCTCATAATATTTGCAAACTTGTAACATGTAACTCCCATTCTCCTCAGCAGCAAGGGTTTAGACAGAGGGGTGAACATCCGTTCTTTCGACACCCTGAATTGAACAATTGCCTCATTTGGACACCCTGTTTTAAGAAACTTCAACATGCAGGAAATAGAGAAACTGTAAAAATTGGACATCCAGTTACTTAAAAAGTGATGCAAAATGACCCTTTTGGTCACCATACTTTTGGTTTTTGGTAAGCCCCTGCTTAGCAAACCTATTCATTGGTTAATTTATATTTGTTTGAAATGCCATTTTGTTGGTTGATCTATTCTAACCCCGTACCAAATAGCTTGTTTGTTTCAAATTTATCACATATTTTCTATACCGTGTACATGGTTATTATCTGCTCTCGAGGTGACCTGTAGGTTACCCACAACAACTCGATATTAAGATCTATTTAAAAACTTGTCTCATGGATTTTATCTAGATCATGAGATGGCTCATCATTTTTTATGACTCGACATTCCTGTGCCAGTGTGATTATTGCTTAGAAATATATGTAATATAAACTTAATGATGAGGGGATGGGAATAGTGGAAGCCGAGGGTGAGGTTAAATGATGGCTTGTTTATTGGGTGTGCATACGTGCATGCCAAGATACTTGAGTTAGAAGAAAGATTTTCACAAATGATATCCATGGCTCACTTGATGTGCGGATTAATACCTGATTAGGGTGTTTATAGAGCAAACAAATTGACAACTTTGAATGACAGATGTAAACCTTTGGGGGAATCCCCTATGATGATACTGGCGCAATGTTTACACGCAAAGTCTTGTTGCCGTAGAAACCGAGTGGGTGCGACTAGAATGCAACAGTCAAACTGCCCTACTGTTGTTTTTAGACTCAGTGAGCATTGTGTTTAGGATCTTGCACCCACCAGTACCCATGGGTACTGCCCTAAAACCTCTGCATAATTACCCCGATAGATCAGATAGAGTCTCATCACTGTCTCGTAGGTAAACAACACTTGGTATGATATGTAAACAAAATGGACTATAGAGATTCACCTTGGCCAATAGATAGTCACAACCTTTGACCATTTAAGAGAGTGCTTAATGTAAACATGAATCATGATATCTAAACAAAGTCTGCTCAGTCTGTATTAAAGATGGTGTAAAAGCCATCAATGTATGAGACGAGCCTTCAGTCAAACAGAACTTTATACCCATGGTTTTATAAAAGTGTTCGTCATTATCTTCAAACCTTTCATCATGTTATAACATATTTATGCATTTTTTATTTGCCCAAATTTTTTAAATTAACGGGAAAGAATAAAGATTTGCAACCAGAACGTATATCTTTAGAATTACAATAACTCATGTAGATTTTCAAAAAGCCCTTTGATGTCACATGTTAACTATTTCAAAGTATTGTATGTCTTTAATTGAGTCGTGTGTAACATTCAGGAATTTTTACTTTAAAAAACACACATTGCGTTTTAAATAAATGGGAAAATAATAAATTTCGGACATCTGTTGAAATGTTGTAAAGGATTCATTTTTAATTTTCATCAAATATCACCTGGATGGTAATGAACAAATATTAACTTTCTAAAATCCAAACTACATTTCAATTTGAGTATTCAACTGCTTTGTGTAATCAGCCAAATGATGGGGTTTAAAGTTGTTTCACTTCTATGACCATGGATTGTCCATTTTTCACTCTGCCCTATTGATATACTGTGGAAAACTAGAATGTTTGTTTGTTTGTTTGTTTGATTGGGGTTTAACGTTGACTCAAGGGTATTTCACTTATATGACAACGGATTGTCCACTTCACACTGTTCCTTGTCTTATTACGGTGGAAACCTCGTAAAAACCACCCCAGCGATTGCCAGAGCCACAACATGTGACTCGCTCATATACCTGATGGTCGACAGGTGGACTCGATCCCGTGAACGGTACATCGAAGCAGGACCAAAGTAACAGACTCACATTACTAAAAGACACAGTGTAATGACATGGTAAAACAATTTGTCAAAAACAAAAACATAACATCAAATGACGACATCTACAACATAAATATGTGATCATGTGCATAGGTGTGAAAAATGGTGTGAAGATTTTACCTCCACTTCAAGAGAGTTCCCTTCATCATGCTGGGAGAAGCAAGAAATAGATAGATAGGATGTTTAATCAGAATCATGCATTAGTGAACATCAAAATGACTTAAATGTGATTTATTCTGAATTGAAATCGTGATTTAAATTTTTACATGTATACAATATGTCATGCAGTGAAAAGTTTTGACTCCGAACAACAAAAAGTGACATGTTGAAAATAAGAAAATTACGTAAGCGCCTCCGTATGCAAGTAAATCAAAATTACTGCAAGAATCTGTGTGTTGTTGAATGGCGTGATAATAATGATGAAATTTCTGTCAAAATAAAATTGCTAAATTCAATAAATTAGAAATGCAGTCAAAAAGTGGAAATTAGGTGCTTTATTGAGATTCATAAAAATATTTGTTGAACAGGGGCTTAGCCAGAAATAAAAAATATGGTGTCCAAAATGGTCATTTTGCTTCACTTTTTAAAGCGATGCGCCTCTCTGCAATAAAATGCATATAGGTAAACCAGGAGTTTTGACAGTTTCCCTGTCTCCTGCATGTTAAACTTTCTTAAAACAGGGTTTAAGGCCGTATGTACATGTAAGGTTATATCATTCATATGCGGACAAGTTGAACCTCAGGTTTCCGAATGAAATTATTAGATTTAGGTGGAAGAAAGTAAAAAAGCTCGCTTTTGAAGATCAAATACCCTTCCTTAGTTAGAAAGTAGCAGCATTTCTTGATTTGCATCACTCAAGTAAGCCTCTCACCATTTCTCAGAGGCAAGGCTTTTGTCACATTTTGCAATGTTGACAAGTAACAATACATTAGTCCGACAGATCTCAAATCTGTACACATTCTCTAATTTCAACAAATAATAAATATAAATGACCACAAAAGCTTCTTACCCCTGGTTGAAGTGGCATATCAAAGGTTTTAATTGTAGCAGAGGTTTTAGCTGTTTTGGAAGAGCGGGTTGATTTCCCAGAGTTTATTCTCGTCTCTGGTGTTGGAGTTAGACGTGGGGGGACGACGGGCATGCGTACAATACCATCCTCTTTCTGTCCATCAGCAGAGCTAATGTCAAGACGTACTCCAGCTAAATTATTGGCCATATCTGTAAAAAAAAAATAAAACAATTTCCAATTATTTTTGTCCTTATCAAGTTTTCTAATTGAAGGGTCTTTCACGAATTAAAATGATATTCGACGTACTTGGAAAGTTATTTTACCTATATGACTGCATGCCAGTTCAATGGGTGAAGGAAACCCATCATTACCACTGATGAAAAAACCCTGCCAAGACAGGACATTTACAGGACGCAATACAAAGACATCGTGAAACAAATCCGCTGCCTGCTGCCCCTTAGCTCTGGGAATACCAGACCACTAGGGAGCTCCCTCCGAAACCTCCCCCTGTTTTGCGTTAAGCAAAAACCGATTTACCCGCTTGCAATATACCAAGTTTTGTAAACATTTTTTCCAAAGATATCATCTTAAACCATTCCCCAGTTTAAAATTAAATGTGTTTGATTCACACTTCACACTGTGCCTTACTTGAATACGGTGAAAACCTAAGAGGATTTGTTTGTTTGTTTCATTGAGGTTTTGCATCGTACTCAGGGGTATTTCACTTATATGATGACCTGCCAGCCCAATGGATGAAGGAAACTACCCTCGACACACTGGCAACAAACAAAGACAAGACAGGACAAATACAGGACGCAATACAGACACCACAAACAGATCG
>JAQQZZ010145486.1:0-12878 GCA_030265115.1 Mopalia vespertina | reverse complement strand
CTGTTTCTGTTCACAGAGAGTCCTATAATTTGAACCATTGAAACAAAGAAAGGCTGTGTTGTACCTCAGAGATGTACACGTTGATAGTTTCAGCCAATGAAAAAAAAGAGACATACGATATGACAAACAGAAGGGCAAGATAAAATGGAATTCTGGCAGACGTGAATACGTCAACAAAAGTAGCTTGTATGATAGTATATAGACTATATACTGTAACACGACATTTAACATTACAATTAATAACAAGAAATGACCATTCGAATTTACCAGAGAAAATTGTCGGCAATTGTCCCTCATTGCCGGAAAAAACAACATATTTTCGAGCCGTGTTTATACCAATAGGTCAAATAAAGTAAAACAGACTTCTGAGCATCTCCAAGTTTATAAGCCTCACATGTCCGGAGCCGTTCCCAAGTGAATAAAAAAAGTCAAATTCAAAAGCCTTACAAGTAGAAATAGGATTAACCCATGAACGTATGCTATGGTTCTAAGATGACATTAGGTCACCATGGTAACAGTAATCAACAATATATAATGTAAGATGGGACGTCCAATTATAAATGTAGTGACCCAAAACAATGTATGGGTGGTATGGGAACATAAATAATGGGCCCTCTGGCTAAGGGCAGTTTGTTTGAAGAGTAGCAATGCTGTCTTTACTTAGCACAGGTGGAAAATTAACTTTCCAACATTATGGAAACTCTTCACATCTTGGTTGTGTTGTCAATTATTGTTGGAATACACTGCCGTCTTGTAAGTGAAATTCCTAGCTTAAGCATGGTTTAAAACCCTAATCAATCGTAAATAATATTTTTTACTATTAAGCGCATTTATGGTGTACATGTAGGCTAGTTTATTGTGTAACTAACTTAATACGTACGGTGTTTAACCCCAATCTAACAATCTTGCCATGCTGAAACAAAATTAGGTGTTATCCGATGTCTGTTGAACCATACTCTGAAAATGTGAAAGGTCATAAGCCCTCTAGCTAAGGGCAGTATGCTTTGAGTGTAGCAATGCTCTCTTTACATAGCACTGGAGGAAGATTTACTTTCCAGCATTATGGAAAAGCTTCACACCTTGCATGTGGTAGTGTCAATTATTATTGCAAATTCACAGCATAAAACACACATTAAATAAATAAAATGTAAAGCCATAAATAATTGAGGTAGAATCGACAAATAAAAGAGAAAAATTTGCTTGCCTCCACCTGGATTTTGAACCCGGGACCTTTGGGTAACAATATATATACTGTATACTTAATGTACCTTGACTTGTTGACAACTTAGATGTATTAAGTTATGCAAGAAGGGGTATAGAATTACCATTTTTTGGGGGAAGCTATTTAAAAGTTTTGGAAATTGTGTCGGAGTGGAAGATGAATTTTTCAGTTAGAAAGCATCAATATTTGTCAGAAAACATACATTTGTTTGCTTACGTGCTGTTATATTGTCACAACAAGCAAAGAAGTTAGGATTTGTCATGCCTGATGGACAAAATTTGAGATGATTTAGGGTAGTTTTACATTACGAAATACTTCACTGTTTAAAGTGTGAGTTGTCATTCAACCAGGTATTATAAATACACACACGTTATAAATCATGTGAACTGGACCATGCAAGTAAAACAGGACAACCACTTCAAAGCATTCTAGGCCCACGGCCGTGGCTTAGTTGTATGTGTGCACTTAATAATCCTGCTTTGATGTACCGTTCACGGGATCGAGTCCGCCTGCATGTCGACCATTAGGTATATGAGGGACTCACATGTTGTGGCTTTGGCAATTGCTGGGGTGGTTTTTACGAGGTTTCCTCTCAGTTTTCCATCGTAATACGGCAAGATGCAGTGCAGCCCGAGCCCCTTTTTACACAGTAACACTAGTTAAAACTCTCATCAATCTTGTGTCCAATATTCTGGTGATAAAAGGAGCAGTATCCTTTTTAGTATGGTCAGTACAGTATCAATAGGCACTTTCTTGTGCTCTTTGGCGAGCCGAGGGGTTTTGAACAGCGGAGCTTCATGTCACTTACTAGACACCACCTTCATTTTGAAATATGAGTACTGCGGAGAGTTGTTTTTATGAGGTTTCCTTCTAGTTTTCCACCGTAATTAGGCAAGGAGCAATGTTAAGTACACTGTCATCATATAAGTGAAATGCCCGTGGAGCGTATAGTTTATAAAGATATTCCTGTTAGCCAATGTTATTTTATTATATATATGTAAATTACATTTTGTTTATATCAATAGACCTGTATAAGCTTACCAGTAATAAATCATTGTCCATATGGTGTTTTGAAATTCAGTAGTTTTATCGAATTACATCGCTGTAAATTTGCCACAACTTTTTTTCTAAATAATTGACAAACATGATATATAAAGCACACACACCAACGCATTTCAGCTTCCTATAGTCTTGGACATTAGTGTGAAAAACCAATATAGGGAGAAATATATACAATTGTAAGAAATTTTTATCAATCTCCTTTTATTTTTTTTATCTGTGAAAATATTTCTATACTTTAAGTCTTATTTAACTTTAACTAGAGTAAAAACGTTATATACAGCTAAAAAAATATGTAAAATACAGTCCAACCACATTTGCAGCTTTTTTAGTTGAGAAAAATACTATTTTCAGGACAAGAATAATTTTGAGCAAATAGAGAATTCTTTCCACCTGTGATTAAATATTGGTTTTGTCTCTTATGTAAAAACAACATGGTTGAAAGAATTCTAATCCAAAGAAACCTTTAAAGTCTGCTTAGAAATATGTCTATTCAGCCGAATTAACAGTAATTTAACACGAATATTTGCTACTTAATCTAAATATCTTCAGAGTTTTGAGTACAAACTAAATGAAGGCATATATCTTCAGCTGGTACATGATGTAGAGAACATAAGATGGTCATTAATCCTACATCAAACTTAAATTTAGTTTAAAATTGTTACAGCCCTCTGGCTACAGGCAGTTTGTTGAAGAGTGGCTATACTGTCTTTACTTAGCACTCGAGGAAGGTTAACTTTCCAACATTATGGCAATGCCTCACATCTTGGTAGTGCTAGTGTCAATTAGTGTTGGTACACACCACCGTCATATCGGTGAAATACCCTTAAGCACGGTGTAAAACCCCAATCAATCAATCAAAATCTTTGTTCTTGTCTGCAAAGCTCAGATAAATATTGGTATTACTGTAATATACATGTGGTAGGTTTCAAATTTAAAAATGCTTGCTTTATACATCAATAAACCTTTCTATGGTTAATCCTTGATCTAGAAAAATCTTCTGGTCTGAATTTCTAAGTAACAATAAGCTGCAGCGAGGCATATTTTAGGCTCATCAGCAGACTTATTTAATGTCTCGGTCAGCTGAACATCGACTAATATGTTTGCCAAAGCTGGCATTGTATTAAAATCTATTTCTGGTGAATATCTACATTATATATAATCCTACATATCAAAGACTTTCAGATACTTGAGTTTAAGTGGATATTTACGGAGATTGTACACCTCATCATATGAGTGCACGAAGAACCTTTGTCCACAATACAGATAAATAATTCAATAGACAGGAGTCCAATCTGAGATTAAGATAGAAATATATAGGCTGATATTTATATTTTTGCTGAATATTTTTATAACCTTTTGACAGAACTTCTAGTTTATCATCAGTGTGCATTTGGGAGGGAGCTTACTGTTGCCATAGTGCTTTCTTAGATAAGGGGAAGCATGCAGCTGGTCTGTTTGACATCTGTATAATATTAGTTGTTTTAGCTCCAGGATGTGTGAAAATAATTGTTAGATTCTTGTTAATTTTGCTATGTGGCATGGATTTCTGGCACATGTACTTATGGTGAATTCATATACTGGCATGTGGGTAGGTGTACTGTAATGTATGTTTGTTTTTTTTTTGTGTCTTAAGAAAAGGAATATTAACAGTATTTTCGTTATTTTGGGATAATACGTGGTAGAAGGCTGAGTGGTCTTGGTGGCTGGCATTTATTGCAGACCATTCGGCGCTGATCCTGAGAATCGTGGGTTCTACTTCCAGACCAGTCTTAACCTGCACAATTTTCAGAACTAGTATCTCTTCAAACTTTTTATCCCAAAACAATGAAAATAGTTTTCTATACTATTGCCATGGCTGATGTATGATATTATGATCTTCTCAGTTTTGGGCAGGTCTATTGTGATCCATAATCCTGGGGGTGTCAGGATAGCCTGTGCTGATATCATGGCCATGGATGCAGAGGTAGTCGAGATGCAGGTGTCACAACCCAGAGTTATTTTCGATAAGTATGTTTCCTGTTTATGATTGTTGATAAGGATATAACCACCGTGATTGGAAAAGTTAAAACAAACTAACATCTACATGTAGGCTAGTCCTGCTGAGGGTCGGAGGAAGCTTCTTGGAGCTGTTAGAGATAGGGGAAACATGAAGTCTACATTGTATCTGTTTGTGATGTCTTTGTATTAAACGCCAAGTCTGTCTTTGTTTTTTGCCAGTGGTGTCAGGTGATTTCCTTTAAAACATCAACTCTAAATTGATAAATAGCCAAACAGAAAATGGCTTACTTTTAATCCTACCTCTCCCACAAATAAGATATGTTTATGCACACTTTAATCGCACAAACTTACATGGAGCCATGCAATGTTAAAGGGATAGACAGTATATTTAACAAGTGTAGGCTTAATGAATGAGTGGGTATTTGAGCATTTTTATGAGTGACACTTCCATACAAAATATAATAGCAAAGTAAATTTGAAAAGCCTTTAAACATATTTGTCTGTGCCACCATGAGCGACCAAAGGGCTCTTCAGA
Organism: Mopalia vespertina; assembly: GCA_030265115.1. Taxonomy (NCBI): domain Eukaryota; kingdom Metazoa; phylum Mollusca; class Polyplacophora; order Chitonida; family Mopaliidae; genus Mopalia; species Mopalia vespertina. The sequence continues at coordinate 8,061 of JAQQZZ010145486.1, read as the reverse complement.
AAAAAAGGCGTGAAATGTATGGCTGCTTTGTTGTGGTGGACCAGGCCAATGGGTCCTGTGCACTGAGCAGTATGTTAAGTAGCCTTGTGTCTTTAATTATGGTAAATCACCCAGACATGCGCAGCAATGTGGTTAGCTGATTGGTCAAGCAGCACACACCTCCAGCCGACATTGTTAAAATGTCTGCCCTATTATTTTTTTTTTTATGTTGTAATGGACTAGCTAACTTTCGATAGTGAATAAGAATTGCCAACATACCATGCAGCTTTCACGCTCTATTCAATGTTTAGTTTGTTTCGTAAGATAACCATCTCTTTAAAGTTGCACTTATATCATCAGTGTGAGTCTGGTGCAAATGTCTGGAACTAATTTGTTGCATTTGTTAACAAGTCTAGGACAATGAACTAAGTATAATGATTCATAGTGATATATCCATAGATAGCGAGTAAGATATTAAATTATTGAATAGACATTTCATCATATACCGACAAAGAACGATATCTCCACCAACAAAGAATGATCATTGATGTTAAAAATGTGATCAACTTTGTACCACAGTGGCGGCTTAACTGACGTTCACAATCATGATAGTTTGATATTTAATTGGAAGGGGGTTGCTCAGAATTGTAGGTTATCTGGTAAGGTCTTCCACAATTGAACCATGGCTAAAACAACCTATTTCTAAACGTATCAGTTTGGCAGTAAATTTGTGAGTTAAGGTAGAAATTTGGACTGGGCTTTTTTTTTTTAAAGTGTATTGTCTCTTCCCAGTGTTGTGATATGTTTGTCTCTTTTATTTGACTATCCGTGTCTTCAGTTTAATCGCAATGTAAAAATTGTAGGAAGGAATTTATGGCTACCATTGCAAATCTGTTGAAAACGCCTCATTGGAAAATTGGTGTCCTGGTACATGATGAATTTGTATCAGATAGCTGCATTAAAGTATCCGCATACATCACAGGTAAGACTTTGATAATTAACTGCCTTGGAGTATCTACATACATCACAGGTAAGTCTTTCTCTAAAGATTTTCACTGTTTCCAAATTCACTCACATGATGTCGGCATGATTGAGACAGAAACCCCCCCCCCCCCCCTTCTGGCCATAATTCAAGTCATTAGCATGTCCGTCTACTCCACATCATTTGATGTACCACTCAGTTGCTTGGGCCGTATGAATGAGATTTGATTCCTCATGGAGTCACGGTTTTCTACCATATTTGCATTGGGAGAATGAAAGGTGGACAATCTGTCAAATATTAAGTGAAATACTAAGCGATATTTGTTTACTAGAAATTCAAACATGTCTTGGTCATAAAATGGGCCCACTCTGGTTCATAGCTGTTACATATGTCTAAAAGTTTAATCATTATGACATCAAGGAGATAAACTGGAACACGGCACCAGTCAATATTAAACAGTTCAGAAATTATACCAAAATAATCCCAGTAGTCCTTAATTAATCATATTCAAGGCGGGTATTGTTTGTTTGCTTCTTGTACTAGCTGGTCATTGCCTGCTTATATAATGTCCTATAGCTAAAAGAGCCCACTGACTATATGGGTAGGCCTACAGGTATTCAACATTTTATTGTTGTTCCTGCAAAATTTCTTTCTTTAAATTTGTTAATATATTATAAAGGCCTACCAGAAGCAAATGATCAGAATAACTTAAACAATATACAGGTTTGTGGGAAATGACTTTCTAATAGGACAATACCAGTACATATGTTCCTTTTAATAGTGTCCCGTATTTTTTTTGATTTGGCTAAGAGAACCCTCGAACGATGTGAGAACCCAATCAAACAATCACCAAAAAGGTTATTTATAGGCATCATTGTACAGACCATTTTTTAAAATTTCACTGGCATAACTTGGTCTGAGCAAGACCTTTACATGTTATTATGATCTATTTCTTAGGTCCGGACAGTGAATTCTATAAAAGGCAATTGCAGAAGTACATAAATCGGGAACCCGGACTTCTGGGTATCTACGCCCCTTGTACAGCTGTTGGTAAGTTTGTTCACGTAATGTATTACATTCCGATTGACAAACACTACGCCCTCTGGCTTAGGGCAGTTTGTTTGAAGAGTAGCAATGCTGTCTTTTACTCAGCACACGAGGAAATAAACTTTCCAACATTATGGAAACACTTCACATCTTGGTTGTGCCAGTATCCATTATTGATGGAATACACCACTGTCATATAAGTGATATACCCTTAAGCACAGTGTTAAAAACCAATCAATCACGCTACTATTAAAGGTACCATTCTTTGTGCCCTGGTGTTCTCAATCCCAAGGATAAACAAGGTCAGGTAGGGTGGTCCGGAGAATGCAGAGGGAGCTTCCTGTACCTGGGTGCTCTCAGAGCTACATTATAGGGTCAACCTGAAAGCGATTTATTTGTCCTGTCTTGTCTTTGATCGTTGCCAGTGGTGTCGAGGGTGGTTTCCTTCACCAATGGGGCTGGCCTGTCATTATATAAGTGAAATAATCTTTCTCATATTAAACCCCAATCTAAAAAAATAATCCACATGGAAGCTTGAACAATAAATTTCCTCGTTGTAACCTATTTCACTCAGGATTGCAGGAGACACATGTAGGCCCCTATGGTTTATATTGCCCTTTGGGAGACACCTTTTTCTCAATTGTGTGGAACTCTTTTGTACATGTGTTATTTTGCACATGTGGAATTCCTTCTTCCCATTTTTTAAAATGATTTGCACATGTGTGGAAAGGAATTTAACATCTGTAAATGCAAATTAATATTTTGTAACCTGTTAGTAAACAAGAATTTGCACATATGAAAAATAATTTTACATTATGGCAAAACCAATTAACTTATATAACATATATGCAGAATAAATGTGAAAGAACAGTTTGCCACATGAATGAAATAATCTGTGAAATAAGTGCGACATAAAACTTCAATTTATAATGTTTAAAAAAACTAGTTTTTCTATTCATTTTCAGCTTCCCGTATTAACATGTCTATTTCTGTGCTTTTCTTCCTGCTTACCTTGAATTGGATTTCCAGATCATGATGCCTGTCTAAAAGGGTAACCTGGTGTGAACCTTGCACATGTTAAATTTAATTTGAGGGTGAATGATAACTATATCATTGCTAATTGCTGTTTACAGGTGCTACCATATAATCTTTACTCTGTGATAAATCACCTACCGGTATTGCATTACACATTTTTTATCCAACTTTATTGACAATGGTTTAATTGTGATTGGCAATGTCCACTGCCTGACCCAAAATATCCTGGCAGCTTCATGTTGCCCTGGTGCTCTTAAAGCTAATGAACAATACAAGGCTGGTCTGTTTGTAAGGAATCCTATGATTGTCCGGTCTTTCTTTGCAGTGGTGTACAGTGTGATTTCCTTCACCCATTTGGGATGATAATATCATACTATCAGTCCTATTTTGTAGGAATAACATTTTGTTTGACTGGATATTTATGTTATTTAAGTGAAATAACCTTAAGTATGGTATAAACACCCAATGAAACAAAATGTCGTTCTTACAAAATAGGACTGATTGTTTGATATTAACCCTATAGATGCTTTAATTATTTGCAACAGGTTTTAAATACTTGCAGACATTTTGAAATTTGTCCTATGACAAAAATTTTAGAACACTGGAATTTGCCAAGAAAGAAAAATATTTTCAACAGTCAATTTGATAATGTCTTCACTTCTTAGCAGGTATTAGTAGATCTGTTATCGAGACTTCTGTATTTGTTGTTTATAGCAAGCTATAAGTAGCGCCTAAACGATTATATTGAGAAAAGTCGTGGAATTCACCAGTGTCCTGATCCACAGAATTCACCAATGTTATGTAAACATCCGAATAATAAATAACAGTTTTCAAAGGAATCTTAGAAAAGCTATTTTAACTTTTTGAGAAGAAACTATTTTCTGGTGCAATTTGTGATGGTTTTTACGGAATGCATGTGTGCATAGTTCTTTTAACTCTCCGATAAAGACACAAAAAAGTGTTTCTGATAAAAGTGCTATTCAGCTACATTTATACGGTTTTCAATTAATGCTTTATCTTGCTTGTAGAATGTTATTCTGTTGAATTCAATTGTTCTCAGCATTTGTGTACCTCCTATATGTAAATTGGTTTCGGGTGGAACTTTGGGGGAAAAAAACACAGAAAAAATAAGCCCAACTATTCTTCCCATATGCATTTTCTTCTTGTTCATTTCTGTTTTCTTGTGCAGTATTGCTGTTAAATGGTGCACACTGAATGGCTGGAAATTGTTTTTTTTTACATTTATGAAAATATTATATAAACCTACATATAAACCTTTTATACTCTAATTGTTTTTACCTCCACTTCTTTTGAGAAATAGTACATTTTTTTAAAGTAAAATAGTGATAAGATTTTCTTTTTTATTAATGTAAATTTTAGTCCCCACAGAAAAGATGAATGATAGTAAAAGTTGTTTGGGGATGCGTCTTCGTTTTACACATCCTCTGTAGGTGGAAACTTTTCTTGCTCTCTGAGCCATCAAAATCCATCTTTTTGTTTCATCAAAAGTCTTTACATCATTCATTTTTGGTTAACTTATCTTTGTTAATTTATGATTTTCTTTTCTTGGCCAGCTTTGTGAACCCAAGGCTCTGGTGTAGGCCTTTGTTCATTTCTATACTGATAGTTCTTTGTGGACACCTGGGTAAATATTTAAGCATTAGTAGCTCGGGGATGTCCTTTCATTTGTTAGATTGTGTTTTTTCCTGGTAATAGTGTGATACATGCCACAAAAAAAAAGACCAAAAAAACTGTTTCGGGTTTTCTTTACAGAACCCTGCTTTAACTGTTCAATTTATTTTCAGATTTCTAATAATTAAAATCCAACATTTAAGATATCTGTTCTGTTACTTGTTTCAATTTGAGTGCTACAAACTGTAATAAATCTATTTTCGGGAATTCTGTGTTGTGTTATTTGTACACATTTTATGCATCGGGTGAACTATATGTTGCTCTGGTGTATTCAGTATGAAGGTAATCTGTCTTGGTATTACATCTTGTTGTTTGGTCATGTCTTTGTTGCCAGTGGTGTGGCTTCTCTCGCCCATTAGACTGGCACTTCCTCATACAAGTATAATAACCTTAATTATGGTGTCCATCCTCCATTTAAAGAAGCAAAGAATCTATACACTGATGCTCAGGGTGGGTTAGGCATGTTGCCTCTCCTTTGATGTACTGTATATATGTTTGAGCCTGACAATCGAGTCGCAAAATGTGGCTCTGGCCATGACAAGGGTGATTTTTCTATTAACGAGGTTTTTTCTGTTGAACACAGTATAAGTTAAGAAGTGATAATCCGCTGTCATTTAAGTGAAATACCCTTGAGTTTGATATGAAACTCCACCCAAACCGTTCATTGGTGATTGGAGAACACTCGTCTTGATCAAGCTAATTACAATAGAGTGGTGCTCCTCGGGTAATATCTGGAACCAAATTTATTCCCAGATCTTTGCGATAATTAGGCCACAGCATACAGCAGCTGTTACTCCACAGAATGTAGCCATTAAACGGAAACCAATCTTATGGCCTTCAGCATACACTAAGACTTGGTTATATTAATCCTATCCCATTTTGCAGCCTCATGATTGTTTTCAATTTAATTATAAAAGTGAGCTTGGCATCATACCGGTACCACCAATTTACCAGATGTTTCCAAGCACAAGTCTTTCCATGATTTGATGAATGAAAACTGTATTTAACTTCGGAAAGGAGCATATCACACCCTCACTAATTTTTTGAACATTCCAGTTTTTTGATAAAATTCACTAAAAAGGTAAGATTCTGCTCCAATAGACCTGAAATGTCTTACCATTGCCTGTTGCTTTCTGAGCTAAAGGGCAACATAAAGCCAATCTGTTTGTGATATCCTCCTATTATGTCCGGTGTTGTCTTCGTTTGTTGCCAGCATTGTCTAGGGTGGTTTCCTTCACCCATTAGGCCATCCTATTAGCGAAATAACCTACAGTACAGCATTAAACCCCATACAAACCATACAAGTAGATAATCAATTCATGGATAAACTTGGGATTGAAATTCCGAAGACAAAATAGCTGCCAATGCATAATTTAACAAGTCACTCCTAGGTTTTGTGAACAAATTCATACATTAACTTGAAACTTTGAATGAATCTTCCTTCTATTAAGACGAAGGATGAGATTGCATTTGACCACATTTTGCATTATTCTAGTCTGAGTGTTGTGAATAACTTGAAAATAAATCAATTTTCAATACAGTTTTCCCTTGCAATGAAAGTATGTGCGTACCAAATACAACGCAAACATTGCGATAGTCATTCTTGCATGTGTTTCGAACATAAAACACACAATAAATTCAGGGTTGAGATGCTCTAGGAGCTAAAGGGCAAGATAAAGCAGATCTGTTTGGCTATTATAATAAACCCAAAAATATCTTGAAACTAAGTTGACCTCGAAGTAAACCGCTTCTTAATACTACCCCATTCAGGATTATTCCCCGCCATAGGGTGAAAAGCACCATTACTTTTACTCTCTGAAGGCAAAAACCGTTCTTAAACAAAAGTAAAGAAATACGATTTGACCGGGAATATAAGCATATTTTTTTCAAAATAAGCCTTTCATAGGAGACCTGTTCTTATAAGAGCAAAGGACCTGGTACATGCATAATTTGGTGAAAGCAATCCCAACACTGAGTTAAAAGATATAATTATTTTTAAATCTTCACAACACTTACAGACAAGAACATTATAAAGTTATGCAGAAACGGCCACACTTTGTGGAATTTAGTGAAATGTAATCCCATTTCGTGTCTCAACCAATGTTCAAAACACAGCTGTGTATAATGTACATTTAACAATGGCGGTCGTATCGTTTAGCAGAATTTGGTGAAATGCAAACCTATCCCTCTTCTTAAACAGGATCATGTTACATTCTCAGTTTGTAGGTTCTTTAAATTTGTTTTCAAGTTGTCATGTTCACAACATTTGTAGGATGGAATTACACAAACAAAAGCTTGTATTGATACATGTACCATGAAAAAATTGAGTTTTTTTTATAAACATTCTTTTAATGAAATCGATCTTAAATACATTTTACTCATCAGTGATGCGACAAGCAGTGCCTTAAATAATTCATATAAAATTGATATTACGTAATACCCGTTGAAAGGTTACACAATTTGCTCTTCTGAAATAATGGATAAAGAAAAGAAACAAAAAAGTAACTGAATACAGAGAAATCTAGCCTATGACTATATTCATTTTGCAACTCTACTTATACCAGGGGTTGAAATAATTGAGTTAAAAATACAATCATTTTACTTAATGCTACAACACTGTAAAAGGGCCGAATAAGAATGTAGTCTACTGGCTTAAACATTTCACCAGAACATTTTGAGCCCTAAATAGTATATTACTTCTAATTTGCAATCAAATGAATGGATCTGAAACAATGTACTCGAATTCATTGATCAAAAGTATACATGTAGGTAAATGTATTCACACCTGAACACATACAGGGATTTGTTTGATTGAAAGACAGCTACAGAGCCACAGGTACCTCAAATTTAAGAGAAAATATAAAATATACAATTTTAATTGTCAGATTTGATGTGGATCACTAGTATGTACAGCATTTATAGATGGAGGCTGTCTGCCAATCAAACACATTCTTGTATGTGTGAATTAATTTACATACATGCAGGCCTCGAAATAACATTCACCGGGGTGATCAAAAAATCGATCCCCTGGTTTTAGTCTCAGGTGATCGATTTGGAGAATGCTTTATAACAGGCAACCAATCATCTGGCGAAGTTTCCATACAACAACAACAACGAAGCACCATGCATTGATACGACTAAGCGTAATCTATTGAAGAATTAGACGAAAATAAATTCAATATATGCACTTGCATACCTGTTGTCACTGTTTGCGAACAAGTGTAGAGAAGGAGTGAGGGGCTCTTAGGCGATTTTTTCAAATTTACATATTAAATGGTGAGCAGAAAAACCATCTGACAAATACATATTACTGAAAAAGACTTCCA